>NKCI01000271.1:0-43874 GCA_003946985.1 Fusarium duplospermum | reverse complement strand
ACGTGACAATCCCAAGTACAGACTTTCAAGAGCTTGCTCGAATGGATGCCCCAGTCAATAGACGACTGAGCTTGCGAAGGAAGTTGTGTGTAGGACCATGGAGGAGGGACGACGGAATGGTCTGTGCAGTAAGGCCGGGAAGGAACGTAGTGAGTGGAGGCAGGTGGGGGACCCATGTAAGACGAGGCGGAGCCGAGCGAATGGGGAAGGAGGGAGTGGAACGACCGAGACCAATGGCGGAGCATAGTATGATCCGGCCATGAAGCGGGTACCGCTACTCCTGTGAGATCAGTGTCATTGGTTGACACGCATGTAGTAGGGTCAGAGACCCAATCACACGGTAGTCTGTGGATCATTTGGGCCGCGAGAGGTGGCCTACAAGTAGTGCGTCGGGAGACGGGGGATTTCCTGGGAATCCTACTTTTATTATTGAACAGTGTTCATCATCTTGCAAGGGCAAGTGGTCTCAAACAAACGGAACGTGGAGGAGTTGTGACGACGGTAAGTATTCCTATCCTTTTAGGTCACGAGAGAGATTCGAGTGGAGATTGATTATATTTGTCAGTGGACAATTGTCGACCAACGGGAGAGCATCTTCTATAGCCATGTGAGTGGCTTACCCTAGGATCTAGACCCGAATGGGATGAGGGGGGCTGATGACGGGCAGCGTTAGCGCCAACAAGCCAAGCGAACCGAACAGGGAGCCTGGTCACAAAGTGGCCGGAACATTATTGGGTATATATAAGGGTCGAAGATCCCCTTTTCCAGTTCTTCTTTTTTTCCTCTTTTACTATGACGAGCGAGGAGCGAGGTGGACAGAGTGATGTGCCCGAGGGGTGCATCTGTACGGTGACGAGACCAGGGGCGAGTGAGAGTGATTTCACTTGGCAGTACAAGACGGACTGCCCGGTGGTCTTTAGGGACCATCCACTGTATTGCTCAGTGTTTCAGATGGCCATGGATGGCAACTTCGGAATGGCTAAGGCGCCAGGAGGCGGAACGATCATCATCAATGACGGTCAGGTAAGAGCACGAGGGAGGAGACGAGTGCAAGGTATGACTAACGTTTGATAGAAACGGGGTCCTGTACGATTTCGTTAAGGTAGTGTGAAGATATTAGGAGGAAGGGTTCGACGACGGCATGTATGAGACGAAAAGTGATTTGAAGCATAGCGAGAGGCAATGGTAGAGATTAGGTACTAACAGAAGTTGATATGGTGATGTGTGTGTTTAATACGACAGATGTGGATGTGTGATTACTAGATTAGGAAGTGAGGATAGCTTCAATGAAAAGTGAGATGTAAGATCGTGTTAGTAGTAGAGTAAGCTCGCATGGATGAGTCTCCTCCCCCCTTGATGAAATCCCATTCGCCCCCGTTATATGCCCCCATCATTGTAAATCCCGACAGCTTGATGTTTCCCAGGGCCTCCCTAGGATCTTCAGCGTCGATTCCATGACCGGACCCCGGTGTCAAGAGCTTCAGTTCGTTCTCTGGCTTTGTGTTATAGGTCTTGTGTGCTACACCAGCCGGAATAAGGAAGATGTCTCCCGCCCCAGCTTTGAGCTCGATGCCGCCCTCTTCCCTGGCCGAGCCGTATGTGTTATCATGCATATCTTCAGAGGTGTCAGCGACGCCAAATCGGATCGTCGCGTGGCCTGATAGCACAGCCATGACCTCGTGGGCCTTAGAGTGGAAGTGTGAAAGTTGGGTCTGCCCATAACGGACGAGCCACTCCACCTTCCAACCATTGTTCTCGAATAGGTCATAGACCTTGACAGCACTGCAGTGGTCGGGGTTTTCAATGGTTCGTGGCAGCACATTCTTGTAGTGCAGCAGGGGGCGTGGAGAGTTCGGAATGAGATCCGTAGGGGGAAGGAAATACTGCTTTATTTCCACCATGGTAAATGCTTGCAAGAAAATTCGTAGTCAAGGATTTAGCTCTGATGTCTTTGTCCGTGCTCACCATGAAATCGCGAGGATTCTTTATTAACTTCTTATCACAAAGGTGACCGGCAGATATCTCCGACTGTCGTAGCCTCAAGTTGTCCGCACCGGCACATTTTCCCGATTGTGGGGAGGCGGCGGACGAATAGGGCTTCTTCCAGCTCGACCCATTCAACCTCTTGCTCAAGGGTCTCCTCCCGATGTATCACTCAACCTTGCACGGCAAAAGAGTCCGATCAAGCATCGGAGAGTACTTGCTTGGCAGTGCAACTATCATCCGGGTATTCCTAAGCGATTTGTGATCATGAAATGGGCTTCAATCACTTCAATGCCCTTTTTGGCAGTTCGAACAGAGAAATGGCCCCTGACAATTATTGCTTGGCTCGCTGCCGTGCATGACTACCCGACTAATGCTAGCAGAGCAGACAAGAGCTGGGTTAAGAAGAGCCCCGGCCTCGACCAGGAAGTTTATGGCGCATTTGGATTCTTAAGGGAAACTAATAGTATCGTGAACTGCCGATGATTTGCCAAGAACACAGGCCGCCAAGTCCGCCATCTACAGGCAGGCCGGGTTGCTAGGGCGCTCGGGGGTCTAGTAAACATGTGCTGGGGTGCGTAGAACCAATCACCCCTCTCATGGGAATGGTCTCAAAATTTTGGTATTGCTGAAGGTCATTTCAATTTTCGTCAGAAGGCATTGTACCTAAATCATAACTTCGTGACAAGAAAGAGCTTGAGCCAAGCCTTTCAATATATCTAAACATAGCGGTCTCCAAGAACCCCGTTTTTGCGTTCCTCATTGTTAGCCTCTCCCTCATGCTTCCCATTTCCTCTCATCATTATCCTTCTCACCTCTGTTCCGGACCCTAGCCGTGAAGGTTACCATCTTGGCATACTTCTCCGTCGTCTTGGTAATAGTCTTCCACACAACCTTCCATGTGAGCTCACTCCTCATGGTATGATACAGGGCGAATAGTAGGAGAATGGCCCCGAAGGATGCGACGACCCACCACTTGAGGGCTTCGTCGAGATCCTTCAAAGGCTCTGTGTTCATGGCAAGCAAACTTGCAACCAAGCTAGGGGGTACAAAGAGTGACGCAAGCACAGTTAGATTGCCCACGCTTTCGCTGTTCTTGGCCGTGTTTCGCGCGTCTTCGAGGCTAATGGCATTGTTGACCACAGTGCTAAGGCGGTCGATGCGCACCTCGTAGTCGTTGAGGCGCTCCTGTATGCGCTCATAGTCTCGTCTGTAAGGGTCAAAGATTGCCTCTGTGTCGATTCGGTAGGCTTCGCCGTCATAACGCTTTTGTTGCAACTCCAGGTCTGAGGCTTGGCGCAGAGTTGCGGAAAGCATATCTCGGCAAACAGGCACCCATCGACGCCAGATGTTGAGCTTGTTGAGAATGGGCTCTCGGTCGTCGTTCACTGGTAGGAAGGCGGGCCGAGATATCTCCCAATCAATTTGGTTCAGACGAGCGTTGAGATAGTCGGTAAAGGTGAGCCAGTCTGTACACACAAGATGCAGAAGAGCTTGGACAGGAACCACGAGGGGGGAGGTTGGGGAAGAAGGCGATGGTAATCGTGGGAAACATGTCTCTTTCTGGGCCCAAAACACAAAGTCTTCAAGCCAAGTTTTCGGTGTCTCATCCCGAGCACTTCGCATTGAAGGCGGACCCAGAGGGATGTCCTCTGGCGGCGAGCTAAACAGGGGAAGCTCATCCCAGTTGGCATATCCACGCCAAAGGGGAAACCCTTGCTGAGGGGTTGGCTCGAGGAGAAGAACGGCTTGAAGAGGCACGTTAGCGGGCGGAACTAATGTTTGGAACTGAACTGAAGTTGATCTTACCGACAGCCGTATCGTTGTCAATGTCATTGCGTAGCCAAAAGGTTGCTCGACTGCGAATGTGTCCAACCTTGGCATCCACAGGCGCCTCCCCAAGCGAAGATGAGGATCCATTGACGGCCTTGGAGATTTTACTCTTCGCCCCATCTTTGCCCATAGCCGGGTCTTTGTCCCAAAATGCTTGGTTGTCGTCTCCATCCATCCGCCTCATCACATTAAATCTGTCGACGGCATCTTGGGCTTCGGTGAGTTCCTGATGGTTTGGAAAGTATCTGGATCGGACGAGTCGCATCTGGAACCAGTTTTGTTGTCGAGACATGACATCGAGCATCGGAGGCTCACGCCATGGGTCTCTGACGTTGTTCCACACGTAGTCGATGAGTTGAGTACGGAAAAGACGAGGGTCGATATCAAGTCCGGCTCCCAACGTTTCGATGATGTCTCGGGAAAGGTCTTCAACGACAAACAGGCTAAGCTTGATGTCTTTGCGTGAGATTGAGTTGTCTTTGACTCGAGAAACAGCTTCTTCAAGTCCAGCAAGCGCAGCACGTGGACGTGACTCGTCGAACTGGTACCTTTCGACAGATGGCTTGCCTTCTGACTTGTACTCGAGCAGAGCCACATTCATCCTTTTCGCTCGTAGAAATTGCTCCCTTGTTATTCCTACACTCTATTAAACATGACTAGAAAACAGAAACACGCGGCTTGGCTTACCTTCAATGGTTTCTCCGTATACATAACGCGGCTTTTGGTTCTTCAATGGCAGCTCACCTGGGAACGTGCACCATCGCGTCGGAATCGTGCCAACCTCCATGAAGTCCACGAGAAGCTGAAGTTGAGGCCATGTTCCAGCCAGACTCTTGACGTATGTGAAGTATTCTCCGTCTGCCCTGCAACTGTCAATTAGCAACAGGACGTGAGATAGATAGCCAGCCAACTTACCCGCCCGGGCCGTCCCAGTACTTGCCCTCCTCCCTCAGTATCCGGATAACTTCTTCCCTCTTCTCATCTTGATACGCGTCTCCGAAAAAATACGTATTCGTTCCCAGATCTTTGCGAAAATACTGCCAGTTTGACCGCTTGTAATATCCAAGCGAGCGTCGCGCCGCCATGTTGACGCGGCGAGCGGGGAAAGGTCTCAGCTGCGCAAGATGAAGAAGAATTCAGAAAAGCCTCAAAATGGTGGCAGGGATGGCGTCATGTTTTTGTAGGCTAGTGCGGCTGTGCGGTCAAGGGTCCGCTGTGAGCTCGGTGTGATCCCTGTCGTGTCGAGAGCTGGAGGCTGGTCAGCCTAGAAGTGCACATTGGGGCACACCACCAGCTCTGAGAAGTGGACGCAGGGATTCAAGTGGATTTCAAGCCTGCAGAATTCTTCGTAACAGGACATGGCCTGGCGCCACAGCGGTTAAACGGCTCGAGACGCTGAGGGAACGAAGCACAGCCTCAAGATGCAGATTTCTGTGTTCAAGAGAAGAAGCACCAGATAATAATCCAAACTTTGACATAGTTACGTCCTACAGGCCCTAGACTCCACTAATGACCGAGTCTTTGAAGTAGAACGAGAGCTTAGCATCCAATGCCACCAGGTTGAGGATGAGGTCGCACCGCATTTGAGACCGACATCTGCACCGACAAGCTGGCAAGCCGGTGGGCAAATCGCATTCTTCCCGTCACCACCCTCTGCGAGTGACTTCGCTAAAACTTCTGTCAACAAAGAGAGCAGCATACACAGAAAGTCATAAGATGACATGAAATAACAGTGGCTTGGTCCATTAAGCCCCGGTTTGACAAGCAGGCTATGTCGAGTAGATACATTTTATGGAAAGTATGCCTTGTGACTCTCGGTGAATTGTCAGGATCTCGCCCGGTTGTTAAGGTGCCAAGGTAGTAATGATCTGATCTTGTCGGCCTGCAGATGGCAATTGGCTATGGAAACATCAGGGCATCAGACCAACTAGAATAGAGAGTGAGGCACCTAGGATGAGAAAACCACAATACTCAAGGAGATGAGCGAAAATATGTTGCTTAGCGATCATGAAAAGGTAGCCGATGAGCCTGTTCTCGAGACTGACGCTGGCCCGATACCTGACTCTTTGAGCCTCTCCACATCAGCCCTGGCATTTTCTGGACCCAACTGCATGAAGAGCCTATAGCACGCCTAAAAAGACTCATACAATCGTAAATGCAGGTAACTCTTGCAGCAGATCAACTGACAGAAGCGGCACCTACTGAAAGACGAACTACCCGCTATCCGCCTTGTCCCGGGCTGTGGATCGAGCGGCCCGGGCCTAACTCACCCCACCAAACCCGGCAATTTTTAGTGGTTGACCGCCTAACCTCCGACGTCCAAACTTGCAAGCTTCTGGAACCATGACTTGAACGAGAGCTGAGAGCTGGGTCAAGCAGATGGAAAGAGGTGTGATACCTAAGAATGTGCATAGAGGCGGGAGTTTAAATATGGACGGTTAGATAAAATTGATACCAAGCGCGTAGAAAACCTCCAAACACAAAGTGAGGGTTTCAAGGCGATTGTTTACTGGGGCCTCTGCTTCCTGCTCGCGGCCGTCAACCTCCGTTCACCATCTAACTAACTCAGACACAAATGGTACCTCGTCAGTTCTGCTAGTTTCGAGTAATTTGCAAACTTGACCACTCGAACTGGATATTCACACCTCTAGCAATCTCGCCAACCTAGGTTTGCAGACACTCCCGGTCCAGCTCTAGGGTAGGTAAAAAGAAGCAGCGTGGCGGAGTCTATGAATGTCAGTGAGATTGATCTCCTCTAGGGCTCAGGACACCATGTGTTCATTTCCTCCTTGATCCCCTATCCCTCAGCCGGAGGTTTATTTCCTTAGAGAAAGACTCTAAGGCACGGTTTAGACTCCAATATCTAAGAAAAGCCTTGTGCTGACAAACTAAAATCACGATTAATGAAAAAAAAACAATAGATGACTTCCACTTTAAACAAATTGGTGGCGAGATGATATACTTCAGGTATAGGTTTGTTAGAGTTAAATTAGGATGCTACTGGTCCTAATAACCTCTCTACGCGATGGTTTCACATCTCTGGCTTAGTCACATCTGCCAGAAGATCTCGAGAGCGCTTCAGATGTTCCTTGTGAGGATGACATATAGTATCTTCATAAATGCTTTGCTCTAAGGCCTTGGAATATACTCTTCGGATAGTTATGTAGCCTCATTGGCCCGCAATTCTTCCACATGGCGAGATAACGCATAGCTCAGTTGGGAGATCCCGGTTCGGCCAGACCGAAAGAATTTCCTAGAGTCATCGGTTTTGGGTGAGAAGAGGGTAGGATGCAGCGTGTCCGTCTGGAAGTGATTACTCCTTTTCGCGAACTATAATTGCATGGGGATTTAGCAGGGTATGCTTGACGTGGCGCCTCCGACGCCCAAAACCCTCAATATCATTCGGGAAGAGTATGAGATGCCAGAATGTTCTTCTTTCTCTAACTCATTGTTTAGGATCTAAAGAACTAAGCACCAACCGAAAGAAGAGGTCTGGTATTGTCGGAATCCCTCTCTTGTTTCGTAAACCGTTGCGTGACGTGGAGCTGGATTTCTGGCAGCGAGGTATCATATATGGTGCCACAGGTGAAGCTTATAACAACGTTGCGGTGTGATGCACTATTGTCATTCATGCTAACATCTTATCATTGAGAAGAGTTTTTTTTTACGCTAAACTGATCGCCCAAAATAGCATTCTGATACTAGTCCGCCCTCAGCCTCTTCGAGTGCAAATAGGTGTAGTCCTGCATCGCATCCCTGACCCACTGCTCCAACTTCTTACCCCCTTCCTCACCAAACTCACTCCTCCACTTGACAGCCTCATCGTCGATGTTGATGTTGCCGGCAACCTTTGACGAGTCAATCTTGGAGCTTGCATTAATGGTGCTAAGCATCCTCTGTTCCATGCTCGATAGGGCGTTCAGCCTCTCCTGGTTGGCCTTGTCCCAGGAGAATCGAAGCTTGTCCTGGTCGAGGCCTGACAGCCCAGCATATTTGGAGACCAAGTGAGGAGAGGTCATGATGTCGTCCGCATCCAGTACGATAGGCCATTGGCTGTCCTCCCCGAAATGCTTGGCGTAAAAATCGTACATAGCTCGGAACCACTTCATGGTAACCTCGATATCAAGGGGTTCCTTCTGCCAGCGCGAAAAGCCGCCCATCTCCACCTTAGTGAGACAGGTTCGGAATAGAGAAGGAAGTTGCATAGCGGGATGACGGATTAGAAATGTTGGGCTCCAAATTTTGAGGAACTCGTCGGGCAGAAATGTGAGGTTGAGAGACGAGCGTGTTGGGTTGGGCACGTTTGTGGTGGGAAAGAGTTTGGGCTCTCCAGGGGCGTTTATGGTTCCATACATAAACTGAGAATCATAGAAGGCACTCGTCAACATGAGTGCGTGCTCCTTGACATATACGAGCTGTCCTTCCTTGTCGGCAGCGGCAATGTATTCCTCGAGTCGACCGAGGCATTCCTTCTGTCGATCTTCCAGCTCCTTATACTCCTCCTCAGTCCAGTCTTCCATGGGTTTTTGGAGTAGGTTAAGGCGTGTACCGATTGACGGCAGGAAGAAGTATCCACCTTCTCGAGCGGGACGAACGCCCTGCTCATCAAGGTTTAGCACCTTGACCAACAAGTTGGACGCTGTTCGAGGAGAGGTGAGCAACCAATAGCGACGGCGCTCCTGTGATTCTGGGCCTTGAGTCATGGTGTATGAGTGAAGGTGAACACGTTTTGGTGTTAAAAATCTTTGTGGGATGGGTTGAGGACGTGATGAAGTGAGGATAGTGGAAACAGGATAGTAGTAACTGTCCTTCCTACGACAACCTCAGGGATATTTATACTCGTCCTGCCAAAGCTCTACACACCCTTTCAGCTCTCTCGCGCTTAGTCGGATAATAATCGCCGTCGTATCTCGGCCCCTCGGCCTGGGACTCGCGCCGGGCCTTCGCTTCGGTCCCTCGCAACTGCATCTGCACGCATCGCTGCATGGAACCACAAGTGGGACTTGATAAATTCAGCGAGATGCAACATGGTCTATGCAGCGGACTTTTCGGACATCCGCTTAATAATTAAACAAGTCCGGCATTTGCGAATATTCCGGTAGGAGGCGGGTGATCGACGTCGAGCCCTTGTTGCCCCTCTCCGCTTCAAGAGATTGGAGACAATACCGTTTCTCGGACAAAACCCATTCGGTTTCTCGGCATAGACACTCCATACTGTTACTTCTGGTTATCTCCGCACCGAACGGAAAACCTTAAGGCTTCCCCCGTAGGACCGTAGGGCTTAGTGCTTAGGAAATGTCCTCCCTCTGTCAACGTCCAGACGCGCCAGCCCCAGGGGGGGTACTTTTGTCATGATCAGCATCTATGAGGTAAATAATAGTGCAATATGACTCCACTCCACCAAGCTCCGAGTCAATCTGAGACAGCGTCGACTCATCAAGGGTCCGAGCCACTGATGTCAAGAGTTGCCTGGCGAGCATATCCACCGAGAGCCGCCGAGCGCCGTCTCACGAGGGCCGGCTTATGGTCTCTTTTCCCAATTGTCGGAGTCTGTTGTTCCGGGCGGGAAATGGTGCCAAAAAAGCGGTTGAATTTTCGGATAGGCAATGATAACAGGGTAGGGGATGTCTGTCTTGGGGTGGTCAGCCTTGTTTCTGGGGTGGTCAGCTTGGATTTATCAGCCCCGGACTTTCTGCCACAATGCTTGAGAGCTGTCAAGAACTTGATAATCCAACGGGTAATTCCCAGCTGGAGCTAGCAAACTCAATTGTTATGCTATTATCCATTACGTCGCCAGTCAGCTTACCTCATCTCACGGGAATAGCTATCGACAACACCTCCTGTCCCTTCATTTCTCTGATCGTGCGGATGTGTCCCATGAATGAGATTCCCTCCTATCCAAACTAAGATAGTATCGTTTCGGCGTCCATGTCACAATGTCGTCTCAAGTTTACAGAGGTACCTCAGGATAGTTCATCCAGGGACCTCCTCGATCGATACCTAGCGCATCTAGCTTAGTGTTTCATTGGCGTTCATGTATATCCTCAGATGCGGACTTTTCTATTATATCAGAAAGGCTCTCTGAAGTCACCATAAGTTAAACGATGATCATGTAACTTCATAGTGCCATATCAATGTACTGATTAACACGAAGCCATCAACATCCCGGCACTGGGTCACATGGCGGGAAATTCGCCAACCGCTCCCAGCAACATCTGTCTTTCCAACAGCACTTTGATCCCCGAATTTGAGAGGGAGAAGGACGTTGCACAAGGTGAGACTCTCTTTTCCGGTAGCTTCGAAACCAACTCGTCGTTCATACAAAAAGCCACTTCCCTGGCAGATTACTGAGTTGCTCTGTCTATTCATCCATCAGCTCAGTTATCCTATCAAGGGCCGGCCTTTAACTGTATCAAAAACACTGTGGCGTTCCGGCTTCATTACAGCTGCCCTGTAGATGTCGAGAAAACTATGCAACGATTGGGCAGTTCAGAGTCAGATAAAATTTGACAAGCAGCGCTCAGCCTCAAAAGCAGTCCATCAACGTCCCTCTAACACAACTTGGAAAGACCATGGCCGTTGACGATCAAAGCGGTACCCCGCCATTATCTAGGCACATGCAAAGGGTGACGAGTTTTCCCCATGCATCATCACATACCAGAGGTCAGGAATGCTCCCCACAATGACGGCCGTGGAGTTCCGAGACAACTCCACTTCAAATCTGACAGCATGGTGCCTGGATATGCTTAATGACACAAGTGGACATCTTACCTGCATTGAGAGCTTACGCATCCCATGCCGAGAGAAGGAATATCTCACGGCACTTGCTGCAGCCCTGTCTTTATGCGTATTGATCTCCCAGATCCAGCCGCGATCGACAGCCCAGCAGTCCAACCATGTCCCACCGATCCTTCGCATTTCAAGAATGGTGTTTTTCAACCCAGGGATTGGCCCAAAGAGGGCGACTGGGAGAATGATGGCGCTGTAAGCTGAGAGTTTCAGGCTTCGTTTACAGGGCCAACTCGCAGCCGTGTCTCAGGTTAGAGGCATGTTGACCTTGAGAGGGGCATGTGATGATGACTTGCGTATCAACTTGTTGAGTTGGTTCCTGTGCTTTCGACCTGTGTTTGAAGTATAAGAATGGCTGGCATCCGCATGCAACTTGAGATTCCCAACACCTTCGTACAAACTCTTTCACACGACAACCATGGCTCAAATTCTCAATTTCCAGGGGATGCAATACTCCCGCGATGGTCCCTCACCCGAGAAGCTTGACTATGGATACTTCAACCAGCAGTATGCCTCCTCATCCTACCAAAAGGATCGCGACCTGAACCCAGCCATGATCATCCAACCAAAGGGAGACCAGGATGTTATCGGTGCCATCAACTGGGCCAGACAGAACAAGGTTGCCATCGCCGTCAAGAGCGGTGGTCACCAGTACAGCGGGGCGTGTTCCACTGGTGGCAAGAACATCCAGATTGACCTCTCCAACACTTACAAGGATATGAAGGTTCTCAACCCCCAGGTCCCCGTTGCCGAGGACAGGGCACTGGTCTTTGTTGGCGTCAGCAATCAGCTCAAGGACTTCAACGCCTATCTCAGGCACAACGGGCTGTTTGTTCCACATGGACAGTGCGCTTATGTCTGTGTGGGTGGCCATGGGCAGACAGGTGGCTATGGTCAGCTTGGCCGCAGCTTCGGTCTCTTTGGTGACCATATCAGAACCATTCGCATGGCCTGCCACGACGGTGTCATTCGAGAGATCACCAAGGAGAGTGATGCTGAGCTCTTCCATGCCATCCTTGGCGGCAGTCCCGGCAACTTTGGTATCATCACCCACTACATCGTCGAAGTGTTTCAGGGCAAGAGTTACATGGGCACTGTTGCTGGCCCTAACGGGATCAAGGGTCCACATGGCATGAAGGCTCTATATCTCTACAACCCCGATGTCCTCAAGAGGCTTCTCACTGCTGTGGCAAAGATGGGAGATGACGCCAAGGTCCCACAAGGCTTCGACCTCTGCGTGAGCGTCCTCAGTACTGACTTTCCCGTCACTATTCTGTTCCCATCTTTGAAGGACGCCAGTCTGTGGGAGAAGGTCCAGAACAAGATCAAGGAGGCCCTTGCCGACGATGTCCTGGACCTCCTCAACGGAGCTTTCCCAGCCATCATTGTTGTCTACGCCCAGTGGTGCCCTATCAACAAGACTGACAAGTACGACAAGAGCGTCGATGCCTGGTTCCAAAAGTTTCGAGACCTCAAGGATTCCTTCAAGTTGCATACTCTGCGGATTGAGGAGTCAGAGGCTGACGAGGACATGTCCAAGATGACCGGACGATGGATCTTCCCTAAGCAACGCGAGTTTGACCTTCCCTATGTCAAGCGCACATACGCAACCAACTCGAGGACTCTCGAAAAGGATGGCTGGGTTGACGCAGTGGTTAAGCGTCTCGACTTGATCTACAACCCACGCCATAAGCTCGGTCACAACAAGGGTGAGAATGAGTATGAAGTCTACACCCATTGCAAGCTCTCGGTCCAGATCCAATGTTTTGGTGGCGACAACTCGCGCTTCTATACCGACAGGAACAACGGAACTTCCTACAGCTGGAGAGACTCCACTGTTGTCCAGACGCTTGACTGCTTCCATGATCCCGGCGACAAGTACAAGCAGTATGCTCTCAACTGGCAGAAGGAGAATGACGCCGTCATGGTCGGTCGTTCTAGCCCGTTCAGTAAGCAGGACAAGCGTGTGCTCTGGGGCTCTTATGGAGACTGGGATCTTGGAAAGCCCGAGATTTGGAAGTGCTATTACGAGGATGAAGAGAAGTACCAGAGGTTGGGTAAGGCCAGAGGCAAAGCTGATCCCAACGGTACCTTTACTGCAAACCCGTTCGCCGTCAAGGCAATTAAGGAGGCCTAGGCACTTAAACAGACTGATGGTTGTCGAGGGAGCCAGTTCGTTGCGAGGCCTGGAGAGAAGGATTAAAAGGACCTGCGTGCCATCACAGACCGCCTACAGACAGCAATTCACTTAATCGCATGCTTTCACACAAAACGGTCTGAATTGGAAATCTTCTAATAAGCAACAGCCTCTCAGATGTTCATCCAGGGCCTATGTATTCTTTCCAAGTTGATCTCGAAGTGACTCGATTTGAGCAGCTCCAGCAGTGAGGTTTGCCACATACGACCATACCCATTGGAAAATACGGGATCCCGTTCGCTCTCCCATAGTCAAGCCAATGAGGGGCGGATTAGTAGTTGGGTCGGTGACGACCAGCGAATCCCCGCTGTTGTATGTCTTTTTGTGACTTTCTTTAGTTTTGCTGCCTTGCTCCTTGGTGGTGGTGTTGTGTTGAGGCTGCAGAGATTGTGCGTTGGGCGTGAGATTGCGCCTCGGGGTTGAAGTTTCTTTGTCTTGACTGCATGAGGAATTATTCTTACTATTTCTCAAGAGTTATGGGCAGCATTTCGCGTCATTTTCATACGTCTAGATGATTATGGGGCGGATGGAGTGTACCAAGTGGGCATGATCTGGCTCCCCGTCTTTCCTACAATAACTACTTCGAGTATCCACGTCTGACAGAGTAAATCACATTGCCGATGGTGAAATTCGTCCCGGTCACAAATCCTATCGAAATAATATGTATATAATAACTCAATTCTGATATTTACCGAATAGTCTATGGATACTTGTGTAGAGGCCCCCTGAGCTTGCCTTGGTAAACAAAGGACGAGGCACACAGACATAGTAAACTCCAATCTTGCCGTGGCTCCCTGGCTGTACTCGTTAGGGCCTTATCCGTTATCTGAGCCTATTAACGGCCTCCACTACTAAACGTGTTGTTCGTCTTCTGCTGCATCTGGAGGAGAGCCAGCGTACGAAGCTCAGGCTCTACACGGAGCATTCTAGGCTCCTTGATGGGCCCCAGGTTTCCCTCTGAGGTCATTGGCTGGATACCTTGATCTGGCTGATGGAAGATGGCATGCGAGCGATCAGAAGGGCCTTCGTAGTTGGCCTCGAGGCATGCAGAACGAGTTTCCACGCAACCACTATACAAGTTCCTTCTCATACTTGAAGTTGGTCGCCCACTAACGCTGGTTGGGTGGGAAGTTGCACCATAGACGGCATTCTTGGCGGCCTTGCGGGAAGCCTTGGAATTGGTACGAGTGCAGATGTTAGACATGATGAAGTTCCGACGGTACGAAAATCCTGCTGGCGTTTTTGATATGGTTCTGTTAACACGCGGATGCTGTCTCTATTGGAGCTCAAGTTGAAGAAACCGAGTTGAACAGGACAGGGGACGTTGTGTCAATGTTAATGATGTCAGCTTTTTTATACTTGGACATTGTAAACTTCACTTGAAGTGATCAGTTCCAGCTTGCAGTGGTGTTCTGTTCAGCTATGGGGAGATTGATGACGATGAATGGGCAGTGACAAAGGGACGTAACAATCATTATGGCCCTGTGAGCGCGTACAGTAGCAGGGGGATGACGAACAATGGAATCAGGGGCTAGCAAAACAACCGGACAAAGAAATCAACAAAACAAACATCACGTGAATCAAGTGGACATGAGTCAAAGTTTCAGTGCAAAGGATAACCTTGTTTGAGTTCTTTACAAAATATTCCTCAAAGGAAACCTCAGTAACCAAAGGCCAAGGGCTGTGCCCAGGTGCTGGTTCAATATGGGCGAGCAGAATTCCGATTGGCCTAGTAACGAATCCATACGCCTTTCTCCTTGGACATTAACTGAGTGCTGTTTTTATCCCGTCTTAGGTGGCTATGGGTAAGAAGTCAGCACTGGAATCCTGGTAAGTCCCACAAGATATTTATTTCCATCCCCATTCCCATCCTTCAACGAGGCTTAGCCTGGGGCGCAATACCTCTTAGCTTGATAATCGTGATCCGTTCTGTCACAAAAAAAAATAACAAAGGAAAAATCCTGCTTTTGGATCTGACCAGGGTCGCGTGTCGGCGACGCCTTTCCAAACCCATGTACGATATAATCCTTGTTCAATGCCAATCTCAACAATCACATATCATATCATAACTTCAACAACTAAGCTTTAAATAACAAGATGGGTGCCTAAATGTCCGAGGCACCAACTGTTTAAATTTCGAGCTTGTGACTCTTTAATCTTAGAAATCTTAGGCGAGCAATTGTTCTGCATGCCGCTTTTCGATCATCTGATATCAAACCAAGAGTCGGCAAATGCAAAACCAACGCGGTTGTTCTACGAGCAGTGTCATACTTGTCTCATTTGACTGGCCACTGAATATGCTTGGGCAACTTCAGCTGCGGTTTCGCCGTTGGACGTGATAACTTGGTCTAGGTCGCCAAAGCCGGAGCATGGGACCACAAAGCCAATGAAAATGCGCAGGCAGCGTTTCATCACCGACTTTGCCGCCATCCCTGGTAACATTGGCCTTCTTTCTTGGCCGCCGAGACGCGCTAAAGAAACTTGCCCACAGAAGACTCAACGAATCACTCACCACTCTTAAACGCCAAACTAAACTACCGCGCATTGCGTGAGTTCGGTATCTCTCTCAGCGTGAAGTTTCTGGTCCTTCTCATCAGCATCTGTGACTTGAATATTGGGGTCTTCTTCTTACCCTGGCACCTCATTTGTTGGATCCGAATCCTGGCGCTAAGACAGGGCTTTTGGCCTCGCTTCCGTCTGGCGACTTCACTGGACCCGGATTTCGTGCTACCGAGTCCAGGAATCGCATCCTCGACAAACAAGACGAACTCCCGGGAGGTAAAATCCCGCGACTCGCCCCCCCAGAACAAGGCCTTGGCTGCAGGGCGTGCTGGTAAAAATTGGATTGCAAAGGACGCGAAGGCCCTCTTTTGCGGCTGAGTGGGACAGGGAATCTACCGGAGGACACATCCAAAGAGGCGCTGTATGGCAATAATGATAGGCCCCAGGGGTCTCGAGACCCAGCTTGTTGCAACTGAAAGCCAACAGGAGTTTAGCATGGCTTGAGGAGGATTGTTGTCATTTCAGCTGCCGGAATCACGGGTTTCTGTCCCTCCCGTCTCAAAACCCCAGGCATCACCTACCTGCTCGCCGCCACTTAGCCTGACCATGGTCAGTCGTTACTGTGATTCTCGGGCCTAAGGGCAACCAAGATCTACATCTATTTAATATTGCTAGGCCTACCCTATCTCATAGCCGCCCCGAAGATGCATTCTTTAATGTTTACCGCCCTCTCGGTACTTGGCCTGGTAGCCATTGTACACTCCGAGACCGTCTTCACCAACCCGGCGACGTGGAACGCCGAGGACGATGACCGATCCAACTACCAAGTATACGAAGTGGGCGATAGGATACCCATAAGGTGGACGACAGATCGAGACAGAATAAGCGTTGCGGTTTGGGAAAGTGGTACATCAGGACCTTTCCTCTGGGCTTGGGTCGACCGTAAGAGAACCTTCTCTTCTGCCTTCCTCATACACCTTCGATCTTCTCTATCGGTTATCCCGACTTCAACTATAATAAAGAACACATTTCCAGCACATTATAGCATTATAACCCGATGCTAATATAGTAGCCTTTTTTTTTTAGCCTTCTGCTACCTGCGGCGGGCTATAGGCAGTCGAAGACTTATACCTATCTATATAAGGGGTATTTAATTACCTACTCTAACCTCCGTACGAGAAATAAGAGAGAATTGCTATTTCCTACCTTACTAGCTGCAATTATTAATATCATGGCCGCCAATACGATGCGAAGAATAATAGTCAATAAAGCAATAAAAGTCAACCGGTTATACGATAGAACCGCCGCACACCAGTACAGGAACCTCTACCCTCTCCTCATACACCTTCTTACATGATGTTTAGAGAACCTAACTGAGCGGTCTACCACGTGGAAGGTTGACTTTGGCAATGGCCGCTTCGACACGGACGTCGGGGCAGAACATGCCAGGTTCTGGTTCGCCCTTTACGATCCCGAAGACATCGTTGATCGATCCGCCGATGGATCAGAGAGTTTGGTCAACTCTGCTTCTTTCAACGTGACCGTTCCCGATTATAAGCCACCGACAGCAAAGACGACGACGGCTGCCGAAGAAGCCACCACTTCATCCACCCCGATCGAGACTGAGACCGAGACGAGCACAACAAGCACAACGGCGGAGTCAAGTCCGACAGAATCAGCTGACTCAGGTGCCGCGGACAAGGAGGAAGACAAAGATTCGGGTCTCTCAGCAGGTGCTGCAGCCGGCATTGGAGTCGGTGCATCAGTCGGTGGAATTACGATCCTCGGCGCCATTGGTTTCTTCGTCTGGAGGCATTTGAGAAAGAGAAAGGAGCAGCAATATCAGGGACCGCCAGGCCAGACAACGCTGCAGAGTCCTGAGGCGAAGGCCGAGTTGCCCTCAACGACTTCAACGAGCCAGATATACGAAGCGCCATAACATGGGGCTGCCTTGCGGGTTAGATTATGAGGCTTGAAGAAGTTGAATTAGTGAGATGGTTTTATTGCGTGTGGTGGGTCAAGGTAGAAGATAGCACAAGGCAATAGTTTGGAGATTTGACGAGCTGGAATATATGATTATCTCTATACTGTTTTATCAGACCTTCTAGGCCTGCATGAATTTAAACTACTAAAAGTCTGACCTGCCCCGTGCCCTGACTTGCAATGACGTTGGTTCACAAGCGCGTTGTCAGGGACATGAGGCACTATTATAGCAGCTATCAGCACTACATTCCCACCTAGCATATTTAACATCTCTTAATACCTCATTCTCACCCTTAATTGGTAGTCTCAGCTCTGAATCTTTGGCATGGTTGTGGAGGGTAGGCTGGGCAGCTGCCTGTCCATGAGATGTGGAACTACTCAAGCGCTGTGGCTTGTCATTTTACAGAAATAGATTGTGTATTTCCCTTTCTGGAAAATCTAATAAATTTTCTTATTTTATTTTACGTACAGTGCAAGGCCGTATTTCAGCTCATGTATTCTCCACGATGCTTCCACAACAAACTGAGGCCTCTCACATCCATGAGTCAATGACGTACCCCTTGCAACCAATTCAGAGTCGAGGCTTTGCACATTTCTTTCAGCTGTCACTCAGACATGATCAGGGATTTTGCAAATCCCGCGCGTGGCGCCTGTGATGCCACGGAGGTAATTCCCGGTAGGTGGAGGCCCTCACGTCAACTACCGGGCGTGCTGCGTCTTCAGTTGAAGGTTTATTATCATGTATACTCTATATCATTTCTATCCTCGTAAATCCGCCGAACTCTCTCTTTCGATAGATATCTATAAAGCTATTGCCAGTCCTTTCCAACTCTAAGCTGTGATAGATCGAAGTGCGATATGCCAGCTTCCAGAGTGCGGGGTTTGCTCGTGGCTTCAACCTAGGCATGCAGCCGTTGAGCTGATCACTTCCACTCTCCACCTTGATGCATGATCGGCGCCTGCAATACAACGAGGGAAGAGATAACAAAGCAGGCTGCGAAAGTCTTCGAGTTCCAGACCATGAGACCCCCGCACATGTCTTTCGACTCTCCCAACCTGGAAGTTACACCTCCTTCACCGACCTCCAAGGTACGTACAATACCATGTCGGACAAGAACGAAACCGAGCAGCCGAGCAGCGCGGCTCAAGGCACCGTTGAAGCCTCAGCCAGCCACGAGAGTCCTCCTCCGGCTGCTGAGGCTGGGCCAACCGAAGCATCACACAGCTCAGGGATTCTGCCTCCACAGCACTGGCAGCAAGCCACCATAGTCAGTACGAACCATGACCTTAGTTGTGCTTCGCGTCTAAGTATCGCTTAGGACACAGATGAGACGGCAGATGCCGACTCAGCGCTGGGGGATAACAGTAGCTCAACGGCATCCATCACGTCTAGTATCCTCAAGTATCGGACTATCCTTGGAAGGACCTTCCACAGTGAGCAGGGCGATGCCCATTACTGGTTTGTCAACCAAGAAAAGTTAGCCAACATATACTAACAAAGACTCCCAAGGGGCGCCAATGATGAACGACAAAATGAAGCTATGGATATCAAGTGAGACCTACTCAAAGTATACACCCAAGCAATCACATTATCTTACGATGTCTTAAGTCACCATTGCCAAACTCTTCGCCTTGACGGAAAGTTGTTTCTAGCTCCATTGAGTAATGATATCGAGGTCAGAATTCCCTCGGCGTTAGTCTTGCATAGTACGCTTATTCTGGGTCTAGAAAGCCGTCGACATTGGGACCGGAACAGGTATAACAACATCAGTATCTAAACATTAGATATAAGTTCCACAAAACTAACTCGAACCTCTACCATAGGTGTTTGGGCCATGTAAGGTATCTTTTCAGATTTGAGACACAGGAAAGTTGACCTCAGCTCAGTGATTTCGCCGATGACTTTCCCGGTTGCGAGGTTATAGGAACCGATATATCTCCTATCCAACCGAGCTGGATTCCTCCAAATCTTCAATTGTAAGCTTTTAACTCGCATGCTGTCTTACATAGACATCGAAAGCTGATGGTTTGCCTGTTCAGCCAGATTGATGACTGCACCAAGGAGTGGACCTTTCCCGAAGGCTCCCTCGACTACGTTCATATTCGTTTCTTGACCGGATGCATTGCTGACTGGGACGGTCTCATGAAAGAGGCTTATCGATGCCTCAAGCCCGGTGGCTACATCGAAAGCATGGAGCCTTCGGCCAATATACAGAGCGACGATAACACTGTTGAGCCAGATAGCGCCATGGGTCAATGGGGCAAGATCTTTGTCGAAGGTGGTAGTAAAATGGGACGGACCTTTAGTGTGGTTGAAGATGAGCTTCAGAACAAGGCCCTGCGAAAAGCAGGTTTTGTTGATATCCAGGAGCAGAAGCACAAGGTCAGTGATACCTCACAGTCTTAAACTGTTGGCCCATCAATCATGTTCATCTTGCTAATCCTCCCTCTCTTCGCAGTCTCCAATAGGCAGCTGGCCCAAGGACGAAAAGCTCCGGGAGATAGGCCAGTATGCTCAGCTATCCATGGAACAAGACTTTGAGGGGCTCATTCTGTTCATGGCGAATGTCCTGGGTGGTTGGAGTAGGGAGGAGATCCAAGTCTATGTAGCCCACCTGCGTCGAGAGATTCGTTCGGGAAAGAAGCATGGCTGGTATTGGCAGAAGGTTGTTTGGGCTCGAAAGCCGGATTCGGCTTAAGTCCTCAGGGGTCAGATTGGATGCTCCAAGAAGGTTCATGGCATGAAGCTTGATCGAGTGCGATATATGGTGGTTGCGGGGCTTGGATATTAAATATGCTAGCTATTCGCCCAATGATCACATATTCTTACTGTCGTAAAGGGAATAATCATGCCGAACTTGGAAGTTTTGCAGCATGGCTCGTATTTCCTAGATGAAAAGGCCTGATCCTGACTTGATCTCGATCCAAGCCTTGATTTGATTCACAATGGCTGCCTGAGACAGGTCGAGAACACTGATGTCTGATGATGAGTCGCCGATTTCTCAAGATCACAGAAGGCTTTCCAAAGCTTGCTACTCTCTAAGTCGTCCATCGGATATTCCGCGTCGCTAGACGTATCAACACCATGGTAGCATGCATCACGACGTCATGAAGTCCTGAGTGCATCGCTTGTTCGGATGTCGGCTATGCCAAACAGCCATTGTCTTACAGGGGGGCTCTATAACGCCTTGCTCCGTGGCCGCTCAAGACGTGGAGGCATGCATGGCTTCATCACTTACCCATCGTACATGCTGCAAGCCGGCGGCGTACGACGACGAAGCAAGGCTGTCTCGTGTCCGTCGTGGCCGGCCACTATGCCAGCTCCATGGCATTTATGCCGGGCCTGATCAGCATTACGCTACAAACAAGATATGGGAGGCCAGAGGTCCAAAGTTCCAGATTATCTTGGACAAGTCGAGTAAAATCAATGACTCTGACGCATCCTCCTACGAATCAAGGGCGATATCAAATACGTCTCGCCCTACAATCGCACGCTCACAGCCCTACAAACGTCTGGAGAAACGGACCGGATACGAGGTTTAGCCTTTATATAAGCATTAATAAAGTTAGTTGCATCTCAGGGCAGGTTTTTGCACATGTTTGTTGTTTCTCTGCACCTGAGCTTGCTACCCCTCCTGTGGTGAAGTCATCGTGATGATTCCTGACTTTGCTGTGAAACCACTCAAATCCTTCGGGTTGCACGGCATCCCCCGATCGTATTTTCCATCATCTGTGCTTTGATGGTCAGTTTCAAGATACACACGACGTCAATTGGGTCCAGAAACCGTCTCAGCCTGCCTCTTCTGATCCTCTGGAAGCGTCACGACGGCAGCACCGACGACCCGGATCACAGCTCATAGGGCTGACCATGGTCTGACGAGCACATGTTGGAATACGAGCTGGGCCTGAAACGCCTTGGCGTTAAACTTCAAGCCGAATTGTTCGGGTCCCGAAGGTTTATTGCAAGGCACCGTACGTAAGCACCCAGGACCACGTTCATACATAAGGTCAGTTCGCTTCAAACCCCAGAGTAGTATCTGTATCCACGATTAAGCAACCTCTGTCGATCGTTATTTTACTCTGAATCAAAGCATTCACTCGATATGAAGTCCGTCCTCATCGCCGCCGCCCTCGCTTCGGCTGGTGCTCTAGCACAGAGCCCTCTGCCCCAGTGCGCTGTAACTCTGTCCCTGTCCTCGAGCATGAAGGCGTACTTACAGCTTGCAGCAATCTTGCGCCTTAAGCATCCTCGCCTCCAGTGGCTGCGGTTCCACTGACGTTGCTTGCGTCTGCAAGTCCAAGGTCTTTGTCGAGGGCTACACTGCCTGCGTGAGCAAGGCTTGCGACGCCAAGGATGCCGCCGGTATGGCCCCCTTCCGTATGAATGGAGACGCTCTGACTCCTTGATTCCTCAGCTGCCGAGCAATACGGTGTTCAACTGTGCGGCTCTGCTGGCGTGACCTTTAGCGGCGGCGGCGGCGCCCCGGCTACTGAAGCTCCTCCTGCTTCGAGCGAAGCGCCTGAAGCGCCCTCGGCTCCGACTGAAGCCCCTTCGGCTCCGTCTGCTCCTGAAGCGCCGTCCGCTCCATCCGCTCCCGCTCCGCCTTATCCCCCGAAGCCTTCCGAGGAGGTCCCACCTGTTGTATGTCGACCACCCTCTCAACCAAAGCCAATGGCTGATGTGAATGCTTCCAGGTTCCTCCCGAGTCCGAGCCCGCCGGAGTGCCTACCGCCCCTGCCACTCCTGCCACGCCCACGGCCGTCGTCCCGACTGCTGGTGCCGGAATTGTTCAGGTCTCGAACGCGGTTATGCTCTCAGTCGGACTTTCGATGATGCTAGTTCTGCTGAACTAATAATAATTAATAGGTCGGGAGGGCAGAACGCTTATTCTACTGGTTGGGTCATAATGCAAGTCTCCTTTTCATGTACGGTAATAATCCAGATGTCTTGTTGTTCAACAGCTAGTAGGAAGCCCGCAGGTTTTGAATCCAGTATGTCCAAGGCCAAGAACACGAATTTGGGATGTTTCAGAACGTGATTATACTTTTAATAGTGTTTTTGAACAAGCTGCAAGCCATACCAAGTCACATCTGCACGCTTCCTTGTGCTGTACGTTGACACTTCTGTATCTCCTTGGTAGGAAGTGACGTCTTTGAAGACATGTTCAATAGATCTTATTGCTTGCCATGTAAGTAACGTCCTATGAAATCGAGCCAGAGATAATTGCGATGAGTGTTCTAGATCGTGGATGATCGTTTGCATTGCAAAGCTGGCCAATCCTCAAATAGTGCCGAAATGGTCTGTCGGCGACTTTCAGATGTGAGTATCGGAACATTCAGACCGCCATTGGTTATCATGTGTAAGTTTCACGGACAAGCCGACGGGTTATCACGTTTTTCTCCAGCTGAGGCAGTTGGTGCTTTTCCATGTGGCAGCCCCTTACCCCTGGCTGCCGAATGCATACGCGTAAACCTTAATCATTAAAAGGCAATAATGGCATTGTTGGTTTTTTTATTGGGTAGCCTTTTGCTACTGCTTCATGTGAATGTGACTCTCCTGGTCGCTTGTGCTAAGACATGGTGGTCCTCATGGATTGAGAGGACTCATACATCAGGTAACGCCTAATCGATGTTGGTCTTTTTTCTCAAGTTAGAAAAAGACTCGGTAAACACCGACCCATGAGCCTTTCGACGCCCATTGGCAAGCACTCGCAGCCAACTTTCAAGTTCACGAGATGGTTATGTGCGAATCAGGGACCAGGGCGGCAAAAAGAGTGGTTCCGCCCGGGATCGAACCGGGGACCTTCTCGGTGTTAACGAGATGCCATAACCAACTAGACCACGGAACCTCTGCTTGATGAAAACGGAGAAGCATATGCAGAAGATGTGTCGGCGTGGTGGGAGAGAGACCGACGAGAAGGTTATGTGACAGCGGTTTGAAGATTCCATTTCATGACACAACTCCATCACCTAGAAAAGACAAAAATGAAAGTAGGCGCGATTAAAAACTCTGCGAAAAGTACTGACAATCATCTACAAGATATAGCCAAAGTTATGGGTCAATACCAACCGATTCTTGGTGTATTTGGGCAAGGTGTTGAAGAAGCGAAGATTTCTGTAGAGGCAGAAATATTGCCAAACACTAAACCAGTGACCTGTCCAATGGCTTTCCTGACTAAATTGACAGTTATTTCTAAAATGTGAATTCATGAAGTGGCATTCATAAGTCATCTAGCAAGAAAATCGATGCTTAAGAAAGGTTGAGCTTTCGGTGGGTGGTGGGCTGTGGATGGCTTGATGGCCAAGACGGTGACAGCCAGGGCGGGACCGGGTGATAATTTGCAACAACTTTTTCGCTCATAATTCGCCTTTTGGGATGGAGGTATTAAGACGGAGGAGCATCTGCAGGCTAGGCAACTTGTAGAGCAAGATCTGACTATAATGGAGCTACGGAATTAAGCCACGAGTCAAATCATGACCTGTTTCATGTCACAATGTAGCATTGTTCAAACAGTGAACTCACAACTGAGTAAGTGCGATAAGGGCCTTTTGCTTTACTGGGGGACCTCTTCTTATGAGACAATAGCCGGGGGTAATGCGCTGTGATTCGTGGTCTCAGTGGCGGACGTAGGGGTGCTCTAGGGTGAGGCTGTTCGACTGAGGCCACACACCATCAAGTGGATGATCGTTACTTCGATACAATGATTCCCCCAATGAGTGCTATTCAGTTACACATGGTATTACTTGAGAGATAAAACTTCTCATTTTAGGCCTGGGCACTTACATGTGGACGTGTTCTTGTAAAGTCCCCGGAGGTTAAAGCAGGACATTCATTCAGTCAGTATATCTCCGTCAACACGATGCCCTCGACCTTACGAGAGACCGACGTACATTTTCTTACTCAAGCTTCAGTAAAATATCACTCACTCTTATGGGGGACGTTAATTAAGACAATATACTATAGCCTCTCACAATTAAGCTCTCGACCAAGCTCCTGGACTCTCCCCGGGTTTAAGCTTTTAATTAAGTACTTCCCCATAGGGCTAGAGAGATTCCTGAAATAGCTTAGCTGCAATGTGGGCCGGCTATTCGTCTCAAAATGGAGACGCTAGTGCAGACGTGGCACAGTGGGGCAGCCATTGTGTGCTGCCTGAGGCCACAATGTCTCACCCAATATGTGCCTGGTTGTGGCCTACAAAAGAAGAAGAACCCCGCGATATTCTCTCAATCGTTTCTTCTGATAAACAAATCAAGCCTTTACTTCTTCTTTATCCTTCAGTCAGATTCATCAGTCATCGAATTGTTCAGCCCGTCATGTCTGAGCCCGAGTTTGTCTACTTGGACGGCTTCAAGGTGACGCTTCAAGAGCTCGGCGTGACCCGTGAGACCTTGAACAATCACGCCGGTGGTCGAATCATTCCCTTCATGCTTGACACGGAAATGAGAGCTCTCTATCAACGGGCCAAAGATGACCCCGATTCTCTTTCGCCTGCCGAGAAAAATCGAGTCTTTGGCAGAATCCCACCCGAAGATGAAGAACGCCTTTGCCTGGAACGCCTCGGTTGCACAAAGGACGAACTCTACGAAAAAGCCCTGACCCAGAGCGAAAACTTGAGCATGTTGGAGTGTGACATGGTCATCCGTGGGTGCGACTATGACTGGAAAAAGATAGCGAACAAGGCGACCGACCTCGAGAGGCTAATGACACTGTCACAAGAGGACCGTCTTCTCATTCTCAAGGGCCGTGAGGCTATCAAAGGACCAGCAATCCTCCAAGCTGCCAGCAAACGAAAGAAGTACACCAGTGTAAGGGCCAATGAGGCACGTCAAAAGCAGGAGCAACTCAAGATTGCCAGACAGGGCCAGCGTGCTGACTGGGTGCAAGACATGGTGAACAGGGATTTGCCGCGATGGGGTTTTGTTGTGATGCGCACTGAATACAGTGATCCCCGCAGTGATGAGGCCTGGGAAAAGTTCCGGGAACGCTATGACAATATTGGGGAACAGATCATGGACAGCTGGAGTGGTCGCCCACCAAAGGTGGAACTCTGGAAGACACTTGAGACTGTGTTTGTATCTGACCCTACCTTGGAGGGGGCATCGGCAGATGCGCTCAGGGAGAGATTCAAGAACATGCGGGAGGATCTTCCAGAGGGGATACGGCGGGATTGTTTTCTGGTTCAGGACAATCTCCTCGCCGAGACGGAGAGGCTGATGATCCGCGCGGTGAACCCGGACTACGACGCAGAGGCGCCTCTTGGCACTGAGGAGCACAGCTACGACTCCAACAAGCACTCAATCACGGTGCAGGATCTGGAGGGGTTTTGCGGGGAGATTCAGTTCCCGTGCCCAAGGCTTTTGACTGGCTTTACTATTCCCTGCTGACGGACTCTGAAACGTGGGAGAGGCGATACAAGAACACGACCCAGAAGAGGCCCAGGGCTCTTTTGCCGTATTGGCCTACCCCGGAGTATTGAGGCCTGAGGTGGCTGATGAGGGGGATGATGCAGAGCAGATTGTTTCTTTTTCTTTGTAGTGGATGCTGAGCTGACTCGCGATGATTGACTTTTGGACCAAATTGATGTGCAAGTGCTGCGTCTCAGATAACAATTCCAGCACAGGCTGGCCGTGTTTCTCGTCTTTCTAGAGAATGATTACTCTTGAGATTGTAAAAAAGAAAAACCCGGGAATCGCGGGGGGGAACAGGTGAGGGGGTAAGTTGGCACTCTACCACATTGTAGGTACCTTAGTTGCATCAGACCTTGAGCAGATAAGCTTGGCCATGGCAACTGGCTTTGAGTTGGACACACTTGGGCAAGTAAGAAGATCAACCGGTCAAGGGAAATGCTGCAAAGGCTGATTGATATGCCTCAGTGACGCGTCGCAAGTTCAGTTGGTACAGGTAGGTTGGTCAGCCTGGACAGGCATTCAGGCCCTGGCTCTAGGGTCAATCACCTGTAACTGCAGCGTGTCACTACTGACGCCGAGAACTAAATCACACAAGATCCCTGTACGACAATGTCGCTTGATGTGAAGACCTGTTGACACTTGATTTGCCCTGTGTGCCATCCCCATCCCTCCATCTCCTCCGTTGATCGTTCACGGCAGATGATTACACCTCCCCCCCACACACGGCCGGCCTCTCCCGGTCCCCGAGGCCACCTCTACCTCGAGCTAGCGGATGAAGCCATTGTTGAGATGTGACATGGCTGCATGAGCACATCCCGCGCCCGCCTTCGGTGAGACAAATGTCGGCTTGCCCAGCTGTGCCTCGACGTGATGAAAGGACTCATCACTTTGACCGGTGACCTCGAGTGGCTTCTGGCATGCTTTTCAGCTGGCAAGCCCAGGCATTGTCAATGCATAGAGGCAGGCTCCAGCATGACGAATTGCAACCTCGTGCTGTGGTAGGTAGAGGAGTGCAGGCGAGGTTACACAAGGGCTCCACACCGGGTGAAACATCCCCGAGGGCTGGGGGAAGATACCCGGATGTTGAATGCCGTCTTTTCGTGCTTGCGGCGCTTCTTGCACAGAGGTTACTCTTGTTGAGTTTGGTACACAGTCTGGTAGCCAAGTTTTGGAGACGGTGCAAGTCGGTGTCTCTTGGGTTCCCCGGAAGTCGGCTCTGTGATCGACTGAGCGTGATCAGGGGTCAGGGTTCTCGGGGACGGCTCGGAACACCCACCACTGCCCTTGCAACGTTTAGGGAGATCATTCGTCTGTTTCTTCTCGGGTTTTAACGGAACTATTAGGTACTTCCCAGAGCCTGGGCATGTTTAGGTTAGAATTGAGAGAGGAATGTTCCACTTTTGAGGCAAAAGTCAAGGTCAGAGCAGACTGTTTAGTTAATTGAGGGTAGTGTAGAATCTTACAAGTCTCATGGTGATTCGTAATTGGTGCATCAACCTAATTTAAAGTTTTAATTCACTTTGTTAGCCTAGAAGGGGATCGTCAATGTTCGTAGTAGGGAAAAGAGCCACAGCCGAAGCTTTTAAGCCCCTGGCGTAGCATCGCCGCGTCCTTGATTGAGAGAGCAACTTGTCGGCTGTTATTTCGTTTATAATGTCATCATACCAGCTTCCTTACTATAGAGTAGACTCGAGGTGGTTTATGGGCTGCTGATACAACTGAGCTTCAGAGATGGTTGGATGCTGTACTTGGTGAACCAGCACTATCGGCCTCGACCCGGGAGCTCATACCTTCGGGCCCTGCTCTGTAATAGCACCTATATGAAATAAACAAGTTATTGTGTTGAATATGTAGTTCTGTCATTCGACTCTTTGGCCTCACACTTCCATTGTTAAGAACATTGTCATGATCTTTCTCTCCCGTCACTTTGCCTTTCCGTCCAGATTATCACAATGAAACTCCTTTGATGAGATTAGATATTAATATAAATCCCTCTGGTACTAGCCCAGGGCGTGTATTTTATTAAATATTTACTCTTTGTTGTCCATAACCATCTACCTGTCCCGTCCATAGGTAAAGGGCTTGGTAGGCGCATTGTCGAGAATCTCCTCAATCTCCTGGTAAATCTCATCCGTGATCTTCTCAGAAAGCTTCACAGACTTGACATTGTCCTCAATCTGCTCAACCTTGGTGGCTCCCAGGATGACAGTGCTGACGTTGGGGTTCTTGAGGCACCAGGCCAGAGCGAGCTGAGATGTGTTTCCACCCAGGCGCTCGGCGATGGCAGTGAGCTTCTTGACCTTTTCGATCTTGGCCTTTCCTTCCTCGGTTTGCAGGGCCTCAATGGTCTTGCTGAAGAACTCCTTGTTGGTGGCGAAGCGGGAACCCTCGGGGATGCCGTCGTTGTACTTTCCGGTCAGGAGACCAGAGGCCAGGGGAGACCAGATGGTGGTGCCGTAGCTGAACTGCTTGAAGAGGGGCTCGTACTCAACCTCGAAGCGCTCACGGTGGAAGGCGTTGTACTGGGGCTGCTCGACGACAGGAGCGATGAGGTTGTATCGCTCGGCGATCTGAGTGGCCTCGGCAATTTGTTGGGCGCTCCACTCAGAGGTTCCCCAGTAGTAGGCAAGGTTCAAGTTTCGGATGACCTGAGTGAAACCCTCAACAATCTCCTTGAGAGGGGTGGCATAGTCAGGTCGGTGGGCGAAGACGATATCGACATAAGGCTGCTGGAGACGCTCCAGGGAGCTCTTGAGACCCTCGACGATGTGCTTGCGGCTCAGACCTCGGGTGTTTGGCTCCTTGCGTCCAGTGCCAAAGAAGACCTTTGTGGTGAGGACGTACTCGTCTCTGGGCCAGTCGAGCTCCTTCAGGGCCTGTCCCATCTCAACCTCGCAAGCACCGTTGGCGTAGGTCTCGGCGGTGTCAAAGGTGTTGATGCCGTGGTCCCAGGCGGTTTGAAGGCAATCCTTGACGATATTGCCCTTCTGAGTACCTCCGTAGGTCAACCATCCTCCCAAGGAGAGTACGCTCACCTTGAGGCCAGTGGGGCCAAGGTGGCGGAACTTCATGTCCTTGGGGTCGTACGAGGACTTGACAACCGACATTTTGAAGGATGATGATGATTTTTCGTTTATTTGATAAACGAGAAACGAATAAAGGTACCGGGTTTGAGCTGTTTATATACAACTCCAGCAGACCGCCTTGATGGGGGAGGTGGAGATCCTTTCAAGTGAGGGGTATGGCGACAGCTGGTTTCAACACGACGTGATACCTCGACTGACGATAACCCACCGTGATAGACTTTGAGAAGCTACCCAATCGGCTCTAAGAAGCCGTGTTAAGTCCGGGCTAGACGAGGTCATTATTGGAGGCTTTTTGTATTAATAATGTTGCTTGTGGGTCGATGTGGATAAACGACTCCGGCAACACAAAGGTGGAATAGTCTAGAAAGGCGGTAACTAACCTGACCTTGGCTTGGCCGTATTCGGATCCTTGCTCCGGCAAATGTCTGGGTTTATGACGGCAAAAGGAGGAGTAGGTATCTACTGTATGAGGCATATGTGGCAGCTATGGAACTAACATCGGCGTAAGAGTCATTGAGTCTTGGTTGACGTGGGTGAGTTTGGATGCCTTGTTGATCCTCCTGTTGAAGACGTCATTGATACCAACAACCCATGTTGGATACAGATTAATCCATCTCAGCCAAGCTCACTTCTGATTATGAACACGCAGATTTATAATCAACAAGATACTCAGTAATATGGCTATTAGGTTCATCTATTAACTCCGACTGAGTGTCTAAACTCCTGAAATGCAACCTGCTCTACCACTTGATGAAAATGACTCTAGTCTAGGTATGCGTCAAGTCTAATATTACTATGGGGATATCATTTAAATCCGTACAATGGAATAGAATGATGACGCAGCAACAAAAGAAAGTCAAGAGAATGTTCCGTTCCATCCTCCTCCGGGGCTTCATCGACCCCATTGCCTATTATTATATCGACTCTCCTCCGGAGACTGCGAGGGAGATTGCGATGAAAAACACCCCAAGGTGGTGCAACTCGAATCACTTGTCTCCCTCTTTCCCATCCACATGGCTCTTCTCCTATCCTTCTTCTCCTTCTTTCCTTTCGTCCCCTGCTCTGATTGTCCTGAGCTAAAGCCACTACTCTGTGTCACAGACGTAGTATCAACCGCCGTCGTACCCATGTAACTGTTGATGCTGCCCGTGTTTTCGGTTGGCGTGTTTGTCTCGACCCCTCTCTGACTGGCAGCTTTCGATACCGGCCGATATCGACTCGGGAGACCAACAGTACTTCGTTCCGACGGAGCTATCGAGGGAGTGTACACGGTGCCAGCTCGATATCGAGTTGGATGTCCAACGTTGCTTCGTTCTGATGGTGCGATCGAGGGAGTATACATGGTTCCAGGTCGGTGGGTTGACATGTTGACCCTGTACTGCTGCGCTGCTTGAAATGCGGCATAATCCATTCCGGCAGGGCCCATGCCAGCATTTGCATAACCCGGCAAGGTCGAAAAAGACTCAACTGGAGCTTGTGGGGGTACAGGGAAGCCATTGACCTGCGGCATCGCTTGCGGCATTGGATTATAGCCTTGCCAGGGCTGTTGAGGCATCGGAGCAAAGTTGGGATTTGCCTGCTGATTCATGCAGCTCATCATCTGCATGAGCCACAGTTGCGAATTCAAGTTCTGGGCCGTCTGTTGCATGATTTGAGATTGCACATCGGTTCGTATACTCGGAACTGGTTGAGCTTGAGACATCCTCATTTGTGGCTGGTGCATCGCAGGTGCTCCGTACATGGAAGTTGGCTGACCGTATGGGTAAGCCGGAGCTCCGCCTCCCCAGTTCATAGGGCTTTGTTGGTGGTTCGTTTTTGGAGCACGAGATTGAGCTCGTCGACGCATGGCTCGATCACGTTGCTCGATGGCGATGACGCTGACAAGACCACCGGGGTAGAGAGACTGCTGAGCTTGTGGTGGATATACGGCTCCAGAAGGCACGTTTCTGTTGTTGGCGCCGAAGGGATCGTGAGGAAGTCCACGTGCAAACACTGGTAATGGAGAGTTCGGGTTTTGAGATGCCTTGTTCTGTCCTGTACTCGGCCTTCTGGATGGTGGGTGTTGAGATGTGACACTCCTCGCCGTACTGGGTCGTCTGGTAGGTTGCTGAGACGCAATGCTTCGTGCCGTGCTTGGTCTCCTCACGGGTTGTTGAATAGTACTTCGCAAGCTGGGGTTGGACTTAGGGTTCCCCAGACGAGTAGGAGGACGGCTGCTCTCGCTTGGGCGTCTGCGAACCTGAAGCAAGGCAAGAGGAACGTCGTCGTCTTGAGACGGTGATGGTGGTGTTGATAACGCTGACCTGGTTGGAAGTAAATTCGGGTCGCCAGTCGTCTTGAGCATGTTCTTTCGGTAATTGGTGATATGGGCTTCTTGCTTCTTCCTCGCATTCCGGTGTCGCTTTGAGATCTCAGCTTCATCCTCATTGTCGCTATCATCATCACGATGAGATTCCTCATCAGCCTCAATCGAGTCTTGGCGTCCTCTCCTCTCTCGGTAACTCTCAAACTGAGCTGCCGTCATAATCTTGCCGCGATCCGGGAGAGAAGAATGAAAGAGATCATTGTTGGCAGTCGACCGTGGTAGTGGTGGGGGCTTGGTGCTTTCTTCAATGCGACCAAGTGAGCGTTGAGAGATGGTTCGATTGGCGGCCAGAAGAAGGCGACTCTTGCTAATTGAGTCCCGGAATAAATTCTCGTCATCTTTATCGACGATGATCTCATGGTCTTCGTCGTCAATCGCGATAAAAGGTGGCTTCTCAAATGGCGCCTTGCAACCATGGCCGAACCTGATGTTGAGATCCTGGCCATTCCACGGTTCTGCAGATCAATCTTTAGCGTCACGATTAGCGTTGAAAGAGGGGTCATTTACCCGTCCAGGGATGAGACGTCGTAACAAATGAATCGTCGTCAGTCTCAGTAGAGTCGGATTCTACTCTCAGCTCTGGGGTCTTTGGAGGGTCCCCTTCCAGCCTGGATAGAGTGGCCGAGTCGACAATCAAGGCGCTGATGCCTCTCTCCATGTAGCCACCTTGTCTTTTCGAACGGGCTGGGCGCATGGTGGTGCTGCGACCGATTGAGGCGGCTGCTCTGCCTCTGACTCTGTCGTCATCAGAAGCGAGTATCGTTCGTGTCCGGTCGGGCAATTGAAAGGTAGGGCAATTCTCGTGAGAAAGAGGCAATTCTTGATCGATCAAGAGATTTGATTCACCACAGGTTCAAGTTTGCGATCTTCGCCCTTGTTGCTCCTAAAAGGGGCCCCTCCCCTTCTTCTTTTTTTGCCCCATGATCCATCTCTGTCATCTGGAATGCTCGAATCCGTCCATGGCATGGTCTGGTTTTCTTTGTCTCAGCCTGTATTGAAGCCACGCATCGATAGATACAATTTTTTTGTTTTTTCCTCCGGTCTAGTCTCTCGACATCCCCATCCTTGATCGATCTGCACTGATCAATAGTTCGCCCTACATATGGAGCTGAACATAAGCACTAACTAGGTAATGTATACGAGACTTGAAGCCATTCATTGTTGGCTGTCTACGAAGCCACAGCAGCAGGGTCATAACAAGACCATTTTCCTCGTCAATTACTTTGCATAATTCATGTCTCTCGCTTACTCCATCTTAATCGTGACGTCAATCAAAGGCCATTCCACCGTTTGCATCTTCGAGACTGCTGCAACCGGACTTATCCACTCGTTGAATGTGGCTCACAACTGAGCTGAGCTGAGCATTCGCATACCCGAGACCCATTACCACCCCCTTGTAATCTTCACCGCCTGCCAAAAAGAACGAGCTATCGGGTCTTGGATCAGATTTACTAACGAAACATTCCTTTCGAATGCGGACATCGTGGCAAATCCGACGACCCAGCTGAATGTCTCGTCAACCCGACCCTCCGACCCCCTTTGACCCGCCCCCCTTGGCCAATGAATAAGGGTTATTATTGAATAAAGTTGCATCTAGATTCTCAATGCCTGCGCTATTGGCGATTTCAATGTCAATCTCTATTTCTATTTATAGCTAAGAGCTTCCAGGTTGTCCTCATCTCGACTTCATCCCGTCATTCATCATATAGAAGACGGTTGTGATCTCACTCACTCCAATATTTGTGAGAACATGAAGTCGAGAGTCGCTCTCTATTCTATGAATCTATTAAATCCTTATGGGCCAGAGTGAAAGTGGTCTTTCTCTGGTACACAGCCATTATGAAACGCCTGCAATTGTGAACCTTGTTGTACATATACAGCCTGAGACCTTGTGTTGTGCAGTCGATATCCCGCCGATCAGAAATAAATGGAGAAAAAGAGGAAGAAAAAGATAGATGAAGGGAGTAAATCCGCACCGAAAAATGGAGAAGGGATATTTATAGGGAGATGAATGAAACAATTGAGGGCGGTCTTATAAAGGGATCCAGCTTACCCAGTAGAGATGGCTCAAAAGACAAGTGCAGTGCGCCCACGCTACAGATCAACCGGAAACTTCTTCCTCAATGTCTCTCCGTAGGCATGGAACAGGAACGGGACCGGCGTAAAAGCCAAGACGATGAATCCCAGAACCGAGTTGCCCCATCCAAGATCCAGCCTGTCGTACAATGAGGGAGCGGCCAGATCCAAGAACGCACCAAAGGGACATCGGATGAGCAAGTTGGCTGCGAGGGCTGAGGCAGCGGCTTCTGCTCCGAAGCAGTCCACTAGGTAGAGTTGTCCTGGGACAATGACGAAGAGGGCTCCGACACCGATAAAGAGGGTGCCGAGAATGGGAACGATCCAGTGAGTGTGGTAGTAGGCAGACCAGCCGTACCAAAAGAAGCCTGCAGGAGTGGTGATTCCCAGCCATTTCATGAGAATAAGTCTGTCCTCTGGCTTTGAGCCTCCTTGATCTGCCTTCATCTTCATGAGCTTGTCGCTGGTCTTGGAAAAGGTTACCAAGCCAAGCATCATGCCAATACCGAGACCAAGGTAAACCAGTCCCGAGACGCCGACGCTGAAGCCGTATGTACCGGAAAAGACGGACGTAAAAGTTGTGAAGAGCAAAAAGATCATGCCAAAGATGATACCCGTGTATAGTGACATGAGGAGAACGATAGGCGAGAATATGAGCATCTTGATGGGACGGACGATGGCGCGGAGGAGCATTTGCTTTGGTGTCTCGGCCCTGTCAAATTTGGGAACCAGTTTTTCGTTTCCTGTTTCCTTGCGAAGGCGATCAGTCTTGTGGCGTAGAAGAACGGCCGCGTTGGTCTCGCCAACGAAGACGACTGTAGCAACGAGGATAATGCCAGCCTGGGGTGTCACGTTTGTGAGCTATACCGAAGTAGATGGGATTCAGTAATGACTTACAACAATCAGGATGAGTCGAAAGGTCCAACGCCAACCGATATGCTGAGAAACGAATCCGCCAATGATGGGACCAATAACCTGCGATATGTTAGCATTGGATCCAACTTTAACCTATACAAGGAACACGTACAGGCCCAATTAGAGGACCCATGCTGAAAAGAGCCATAGCCTTTCCTCGCTCATGAGCAGCATACAAATCAGCAATGGAGCCGCCTCCAACACTCATAGGACCAGATGCAGCGCAACCTCCAAGCAGGCGGAAGGCGAGGAACATTCCAGTGTTTGTACTAAAGGCGCATCCAAAGGTAAAGCCGATAAACAAGACATGGCAGACATAGTAAATAACGAGACGGCCGTATAATTCGGAGAGAGGCGCGAGGAACAGAGGTCCAATAGCGAAGCCCAGTACATAGAGACTCACAGTCAGTGCAGCGACTGTAGAGTCTGTGATGTTGAACTCGGCGGCCAGCTCGTGTGCGCCAGGTGCGTACATGGTGGCCGCGAGGTTTCTGACAATCACCAGTCAGTGATGCTGTCAGTGAGAAGAGGAGGGAGAAACACATACGCATTGAGCGTGAACAGACTCACTATCACCACTTGGATGACCTTGCTCTTGCTTGTCCAGTTCAGAAGGTTATGGGGATCATCTGGGCCGTCCCAGTCGACAATGTTGGGGTTAGTATCTGGTTCATCGGATACCTTTTCCTCTTCTGCATTTGCCGAGTAGTTTGCAGTCCCCTCGACGTCAGTTCGTGTCAAAGTAGACTGCGACCTTATGCTCCTAGCATCCTCTCCGTCCGAGGATGAAAAACCTGCTCTCGCCATGGTGGTTGGTCCGTGATGGGAGGAACACGGTTTGGTGTGGCACGGGTGGTGGTGCTTGGTTGTCAGATCAGAGCAGAGATGCCAAGGAGAATCGAAAAGAGACAAAGGAAGATCTAGATTTAAATGCAACTGATTGCTTGGATTGGGTTGCGTAATTCCTCTTGACGCCAGGGTGGTGTGTCAGTCTTATAGCAGGGATATCGGATGTACACGAGTCCGACCATCCGATCCTCCGACCTCCAAGACAAGAAGCAACAGCCTTCTCACCAACCTCGGGAGCAATTAAGAGGCGTGCTTTCCTTATTAACGAACAATATCCGTGTCGCATCCTTAAAAGCCGATACTTCCACTGTTGACGCTCTTTAACCGTCCGATGCATGTGTGGCTACTGTTTGTGATCACATGTCCAGTGCCAACGGTCTCCGTTCCGGGTTTCTCCGGGGGCATGCATGGCTTCTCAATGGCATATTTATATGTTCTCCTCAATATCTCCCCTCTATCACTAACATCTAGCAAATCTTGACCAGGAAAGCAAAGCTTCTCCGACGTCAGAGACGTAATCACGAGCTACATGAGACTCCTTGGTCGGAATGGGAGAATCGGACATATTGTTAGAAAGCATGAAACGTATGATACATCCTATTGGGCTCTCGTTGAGAAGGCCCCTACTGTGAAGGATCATCAACCATGAAAAAAGTCATCGGATGGTCGAAATGAGGATCGGAAGATCGGAGGATCGGCGCGGAGGGTCATTAAAGTGGGAACATATCGGGGATCGGAATGCCGGCCCCGTTGACCAGCGTCTGACAAATCCGGACATCACGCAATGAAGCAAAATCATGGCAGAGAGAGAGAAAGAGAGAGAGAGAGACAATGGAAAGGGCATATATTAGTTGTTAAGGCTAATAGGGCGAGTCAAAAACTTCAAGTCGACGTCTGCCTAAGCACAAGGAAGTCTGTGAGTTTCAGCCGCACCTAGCTAGTGCTCCTTTCGCTTTGTAAGCTTTCTAGAGAAGTTCTTGGTGATGCGCTTATGGATTCGATGCATGCGATTCGATGGCTCTGTGTCCTTTGTAGGGTTGTTCATGGAAGACTGGGAGCGAGTCCCCGATGTCTGGACCTCGGTGGGTGAAAGGTCCAGGCCTAGACGTGGAAGAGGAACATCTTCGACGACATGACTGGCATCAAGAGTAACATCTCTAGGTTGGTTCGCATATTGGCCTTCACATATCGACGATTCCTCGGATCTTGCATCCTCATCACCGTTCTCACCCTTGCCCTCGTCCTCTTGGAGGGAAGTGAATGCAGTGCGGAAGGACTCAACCGACGAAGTGGTGGCAGATGTCAACCTGAGAGAATACACACCAACGGTTGAACCGTTTTCGGAATGGCAAAAGGATTGCCGGTAACGTATAGTGGGAGGGATAAACTCTTCTTTAGCAAAGACCTCCTTTTGTTTGTCGTTGCTGGCTTGGGTATGCTCCTGTGTCATGGCCATCTTTTGTTGGTTAGGTACTTAGTTGTCGAGTCGCTTTGTTTGTGGTTATTGTAGCGGGCAAACCGGATGAATACAATTTTTTGGCAGAGAGAGAATACGAAACTGAAAGAGAGAGAAACCCAACTTTATAATCCACTGCTTGTGAATCTACAAGTGGTAGTCTTTGACCGGGATGTTCTTCCTTTGTGCTCTTGTGCACAATTCCTTGTCCGTGAACAAAGTCAGAAAATTCGGCATGTTCCTTTGGACATGATACAGCTACAAAGAATTAGTGAGCCAGGACGTGGCGCCCTTACAACTGAGCACTGTTCTAACGCTTAGGATATATCGGATGCTAGAAACGCCTCTCAGAGGGCATGAAGGTCATTCAGGTCGTCTTTTTCTGGGACAGTATCTACCTCTACGTAAGCAATGACCATATTCATATTGTAATGATTCCTGAGAGTTCTGTGTATTCATTCTTCCATCCGGATACGAATGGGCCTTCAACTAGGCTTGGCCGTAACTGCGTAGACGAACCAGGGTCACAGGACGTTGCTCATCCGGACAACGGCTTCTTGGCACTGAAACAGGGCATGCAGGAATTACAAATACGAGAGCGGCACAGGTAATTCAAGCTCGAGTTAAAAGAGAGTAAGCAACCTCTCATCAGTAAGTATCAAGCCATGCTCACTGGTTGCGACTTGACGTCGATTTTATGTGGTACAGTGTGTTCTTCACTACCATGCCCGGCCAGCGACAGTCTGTCTCTATGGAACCCTGCATTTACAATGATTCACTTAAAAGGCAGCTATTAGAAAGTGAATATCGAATTTACATCAAGACAGTGATAATTTATTTTAGGTGAGACTAGATCTACCATCAACCCAAGTCTCCTACCTTACACTCTACCCAACGCATCCTTCTCGACGATCCGTCTTGCTTCAGAAACACTCATCGTTCAAGGAATGGTCAGCTTTGATTCCCTTACCCTCGGTCAGATTTACACCATCGTCCGAGTCGCTGTCTTCATCTGAGTTGGCATCTAGGTTTGAGTTGGTTTCCTCGGCAGCCTCGGTGTCGTCAAAGGTACTGCTGTCGTCATGCAGACTCTCAGGACGTGCCTTTAAACAAATGGAAACTCCGTCATCTTCGTCATCTTCAGAATCCTCGCCTTCACAGTCTTCGTATTCCTCGTCTTCATCTTCCTCAGCGTCAGATATGGCCGATTTTGCAGCCAAATCTCTCGCGCGAGCTTCCAAGACCGCTCTGTACCCAGCCAGATCATCTTCGTCAAACTCCGGTACATCTTTTATTCTGCTTCGAACCTCATCAAGGAGCTTGTTTGTCTTTTCGAGTTCCCTCGAAATAGTAGCTCGGCGCCTTTGAAGGTCAGCCTCAGATCGCCGATTCTTCAAGGCGACCTTTGCCACTGGCATGACTTGAGCGTAGTTCCCGGGAGGCAGGTGGTTATTAATTTTACCATCAGTCTGCTTCCTGGCATCTGCCTTGCCATTGTCCGACTTGCTACCAGTCTGGCCGCTGACAGTCTGGTTGGTCTGGGTCTGCTTCTTGTCAGAATCCATTGTGATCCGGTGTCGCTTGTTACAAAGATTAGGAACAGTGACGTTGGTGGAATAAAAGTTTTGTTTGGAGAAGAATTGGGACATGACTTCTCTATCAATCATCTCCATGTAGGATTTAAATGGTTTTGCAGACATGATTAAACAGAGTGTTCAGCCTCTGTTCTCCTGAGTTCTAGCAAAATGATGTTCGAAGTTAGGTACGTGCCCGACTTGATCTTTATCCAGTGAAAATTGACACGAAACAACCTTTGGTCACTATTATCCCTTGTTCAATTTCTTTGTTTTCAGGAGCAAGCTGCATATCCCAGCCGATATCGCTTAACAAAGAACGTGGGCCTAAGCTGCGATCTCAGCGACGTGCGGTGCATTCGACTACGCCAAACCTCGTACTGAGTAGCTAAAATGATGGTCCATGGTCTGAATGCAACTTCTGGTTGACCTGTAACATCAAACAACGACGTTATCTTGAATCAAGCTTGGGGTATGCGAACTTCACGCTGGCCGCACATGAGCAAAAGGGGGCCACCAACCCAGCCAAGCTCTTCAGCAACCCCCAACCGCAGCATATAACAATTTCCTCACAAAATAAATACACTACTGGGTATTCTATGAGAGCTAAGTCATGAGGCGGTTTGATAAGGGTTGCATAGGGATGTGGGCCAAGCGGGTTCGTGATAAGCGAATTTTCGCCCTTTCACCACTACATACGACCATACCCACTGGAGAACTCGGGATCCCGTCCGCTCTCCCATAGATAAGCCAGTGAGGGGCGGATTAGTAGTTGGGTCGGTGACGACCAGCGAATCCCCGCTGTTGTATGTTTTTGCCGTTTCTACTGATGGGCAGTTATCTTTTTGACCAAGGAGTTGAGCCTACAGCGCTCTGTTGAACTCGGGACTCTGCAGTTTAATGGCAGGCAAACCCTCATAGAGCCCTGCACGCTCTTTTTTCTGAGGCATGCTGGCCTCCTGATAGTTGCTTTCCAAGTCCGGGGCGACATTGCTCCTCAACGGAGTTCATCAGAGCAGAGTTGATCAGGGTGCTTGCACAATAGCCACTAAACGATAGAAAACATAGACCGAGATAAATAACTCTGTCAGAAGAAAGTGGCAGTTTTAGCTATGTCTATAAACTAGGTAAACCTGATCAGGCACCTTCACACGATGGCATCCAGCTCAACAAGCAAGGATGCCGATCCCTCCCTCAAACTGATTCATCTCAAGGGCACCCCGGAGCCTTGGCATCAGCATAGTCAAGAACTATAGATCCCCAGTCTCGCCAAAAATGAACAGTTTCGCCTTGATTAATTCTGACATTCCCAGCGCAGATCTCCCCGAGATCGGTTGCTCCCGAGATGCGGCTCAAGTGGAGAGCCCCTATGTCTGACACTAGAACCCTTGTCAGGACCGAACATCAATACCGTTTCAAGACCACGATGCTGCCTTCCTATAAAATGAATGAAACATGAAGATCTCTCGGCGCGTATCAAGTCTTGGCGTTTCCAGTATTTCTCATGGTTATGAAGCCCTTACAGAGAGGTAGGCGGACGACAGATTTGACTTGTTTTAGCTCCTGTTCTAGAGGGTGAACTTGTTAGGTTTACTAAAACATGCCTTTCGACGTTTCAAGTCATATGTGATGAGTTATTACTACTGGCTAGTGAGACGGTTCGCGTCAATGTCAGCACTACGGAAGGGTTGCACGTGTCGTCATAAGTCAAAGTTCGCACCAGCTATCGCAAGAAGTATCATTGGGTATCATTGAAACGAATTACGTTTTGTTTCAAATGTTATTTACCGAGTGAAGCCGTTTCTACATGGCTACATGGGGGCTATTGTGCGGTATCGTGACGCGATCTTTTCGCAGTGCTTGTGATGAATATTGACCGTCATGCGCCTATAGTTGCGCATGACAGAATCCGTTTCAGCAGCCAAATGGCTCTTGATGCAGGGTTGCAGTTCCAGAAGAGAAACTTTACATTTTCGTATTTCCTTACGTGTCCCTTTGAATAGTCTTGTGTGTTGTGCTCGTACCAGATGCTGCATTGCAACAACCCTCATCCAAGAGTGCACGCTGCGTCCCCGTATCACCCTCAAATCGGTTCAACTGCCGCCTTGTACAAATACATACTGTACTCCGCACCCGATACGCTCCTTTCAGGTTGCTATTTCGGGTTCCACGGGCAGCCCAACGGCGATCTGGGTTCGGTGACCTGCTCCAGCGAACGAATGACAACTGCCGAATGAAACAGCGAAACAAACCTAAAATTGTACACTTCTTTTGAACAAGTTTATCGGGTCATCATTTTTGGACCTTAGTACGCATCATTAGATGCGATCGACATCATGTTGAGACACCCCTTACAATAGCCCAAAGGCAACTGGTAACAGCTTCAAGGACGACACCACACAATACGAGTTTTCGCACCTCCAACGACCTTGAGAACTCAAAATAACCCCGCAAACCCCTTCCCAGCTGCCAACCAAATTGTCAAGGTGGGAGTGCCATCTCAGTTGTGGCTGATGATCTTCAGGTGGTATCGAAACTCAATTACTATTTTATGGCCGAGATGTCGTTCAGGGGATCTAGGGGATTTGGGGCATGACTTCCAGAGTATGCTCATATATGTACAAGGCCAGTTATAGATACCGGGTATTAGAGGCGGGCAGGAACAGATAGACCATATCAAATGCGTCATGAGTTATACTGCCACCACTCAGTTCCATCAGTGGTATCGGTTTTAAAAAGAGTTCCGATCTTCCTCATGTACACATCGAGAGCTTCATCCTCGACATCCCGCTTGCTCCTGCATACGGGACATTGCTTTTCTGACATTTCGTTCTTCTCGTTGCAGGTCTTGCCGCTAATGAAGGATTGCTTGCACTTCCAGAACTTGTGATCGTCACGGATCGTTGTAGTGGGCGCGGACTTGGGCATGGTTGCATACTACTGTAACTTGAGTGAGGTTCAGCTGAAGGCTTCCAAGGTTTTGAGGGGTGTAATCGTGTTGCTGGTGGTGTTGAAGGATGTGAGGCCGGAAAGCTCCGTACATATAGGTGTGGTGGGTATACTATTCACGGCGGTTTGAATCCATGATTAGCAGACGAGAGGCATCGTTACTCGATGAATAGAGAGAGTCTGAAACATTACAGATGTGTGCATCGACAGTTGGATGCGTTTGAATACCACAAAGTGAGGACATGAGCCAGGTTCAAGTGAGGATGAACAAATGCATGTGCGCGTCGTCAAAGAGTCACTGTGCATCTCATCGGAGCTGCGAGGGTTACCTGCGGAACGAAGGATACGTTGCACAACAAATAACTTTTGTTTCATCTATAGACGCTTCATCGATTTATTCTCTCTACAACATCACAAACAATCATTTCCGGTGATGCCGGAGAAGATGTTGAGCCATGTATAGGGTAGCTGGACATGCTCCTCACATGTGAAAATGTGGCGTAGAGTGGGATTTCAGACTCACAGCCACAGCAAAGGGGCACGCAATCAAATTCGCAATCAACGGACAACGGTGATTATTTCAATCTCTACTCCGTAGACTATTGTATCTCCTGGGCCTCATCTGTGAGTCCTCACCTGAAGCTGCCACTAATCAAACCAAGGAGGGATGACGCCGCGTCGCTGTAAGGGGGCCTCTTCCCTCAACAGGTGCCCAATTACCGACTTTTCACGTCACAGCTGCCATGCTGAACCACGCCATGAGCCGCTCAGACAGTTTAGCCAATGGAGAATCGGCGATGAGTTTGTGGCGTCTTGGTTAAGAAGAAAAAAACAAGCCCGAAAATCCAACAGCTGAACGCCACGTCCCAGTAGTTACAGATGCGGCGCGTCCGCGACGACGCTATTGATGTTGGCTGTCGACACCAGTAGCCAAAGACACCGGCATTCGATAGCGTCCAGAGAGAATCGATAATGCCGTGAGCCGGTCGACGACCTCTTTTTGTGGGCATGGTCGTTGCAGCGGCTGTCTCAGCCAGCCCCTTTCAAGTGCCGTGTTCCGCCCCCTATTAAGAAGGGTAAATGTCCGACAGGATGCATTTCGTCCAGCGCAGCGCAGTGTCTCTTCCCCTGACTATTGAGTAGAGTTTGTCACGGTGGATTGCCAGCTGCCGTACTGCCGGTGGACCCGTGAAAGCCTCGATTGAAGCTGGGGACGGAGGTACGGCTTAACAATTAACACCCCTGGCATTCAGGGCGAGATCTGCGAGGTACAGCCTGACCAATTGATGACCTGGAGAGACAATCAAGAGACTCCACTATCTCACTTTGTCGATCTTTGTCAAAAAAGGAATTGCTGTGCCAATTGCCTTGAATCTCAAGAAAGAGCCAAGATTTCTCTGCCTGTTGTCTCATGCACTGGAACCACCCAAGCTGCGGCCCTTTTGTCACTGCTCCTCAGCGAGGGGACAGAGCAGCCACATGCTTTTTTGAAGATCCAAGGGTCGGTCGCATCGCATGAGGCGAAAGCCTCGGGCACCAAGCAAAGTAAAGCAAAGCAATGCACCAAGCTTTGGCAAGCTTTGGGGCTTCGGCTTTAAACAGGACAAGCACCGACCAACTTTGAGCTGGACAGGGGTCAGTATTTTTAGCGACGATAGCAGGTCTACCTACTGTAGTTAGGCTAGACCTTCTTGAGGACACCAGTGCGATGGCCCTTGTCCACGAAAAGAGATGCCATTGCGAGATGATAAGGCGGAAGATGCCATAATGAGAGATACGTCAGGATCAGCGCAGAGGATTTTACTGCAGAAGGATCAACGAGAGGAAATCTGTGCGAGAAAGAGACTATTGGAGTTGAATGACAAATGATCAACATTGCAGGATTCCAATGCATCATGTCATACTACGTACCAACGGGTAAAACTTGCCTTGGAAAATGGGGCATCTTGAATGTTTCGCATCATGACTGTAGCCACAAAAAAAAGCCATGATAACTTTAATCGCAGCATGAAGCCATTCAGAACGTTGAACAAAAACCCCAGGATCGGATACGACACCCACACCCACACACACAAAGATGCTAAGCTTAAATTTTGTGTGTCTTGCCTTCTTTTTTTCCTCCGTGAGGACACCTTCTAAAACGGGGGACGGGGATCTGACCGGATGAGGCTTGAGCCATTAACTTCAAAAAGGTGTGTTGGTGACGGGGTTTGTTTGCAGGCTTGGCGTAAGCCCTCTGGACAATGTAACGACGGCGCAGCTGAGGAACATGACCCCACTAAGGGCAGTGTTTGTTGGTTGAAGGATTGACGGGCTCGGCTGGGCCTTGCGAGGCTGTGTACTGTCCTGTACCATGGAGACCTGCAGGCTCTGCAGCTCACGGGTGCACCGGGCTGACTGAGAGACCCGTGAGTGAGAGTTCTAGACAATCTGTTTGCATTGCCTTTAGCGGAGCAAGATCCTGGTAAAAGTTCAGGTCTGGAGGGGTAATCGAGACCCCAGTGGAGAAGGACAAAAAAAAAAAGAGGCCTGCAAACTCTCAAAACAGAGTAACGCAGCGCAGCGCAGCAACAATTTACAAACGGCCCTTTGCGCAGGAACCCAGTGTCTGGCAGCCCTATACCACGTGGGCCCAACAAAGCCAAGACTCCCAGGCACAAGGGCCTAGATGCCCTCTGAGTTCGATAGCACTCAGGCACTCAGGGCCAGAACAGAAAGGGCGTGGGTCAATAGTTCCCTTCGCTTAAGCGCCTCGACTGACCCTTTGGGACCTCTGGGAGGAGACAGCTCTCTGGCCTGCCAAACGGAGCTCGGCACGGCTCGTATAGATCCCTGACCAAGGCGCCATCGAGACCCGCGGGGCTCAGAAGAGGGTGTGCGAGAGCGACCAGGGGGCAGGGGGCGGAGG
>NKCI01000270.1:0-43944 GCA_003946985.1 Fusarium duplospermum | reverse complement strand
GGGCCGAGTACCTCACAGGCATTGTCCAGGTGATCTTCCTCCCCGACTCATCTTTATCCGAGGGGCCCCTCGCCGTCCGCCTACTACGCACCAAGCGCCACCCTCGGCACCTCAAGGCTGCCTACAGAAGTATCGTTGATACTCTCGCTCACTTTCATCCCTCCGCCTCTGCCGACGAGATCATGCCTATGCTCATTTATACTCTTATTACTCTGCCGCCCGAGAACCTCCACGTTATTAGCGATGTATACTTTGTGAAAACCTTTCGATGGGAGCTAAAGTTGACGGGCGAGGCTGCATACTGTTTGGTAAATCTCGAGGCTGCGATTAGTTTTCTGGAGACTATGGCTTTACCAACTCTAAAGGCGGATGAGCAGCTTTCCGGTCTAGCCAAGAGCAGCTCTAGCCCAAGGTCTGAGACTTTTCCACCTCTCTCCGAGCCCGAAGAAGGGCCCCTCTCTATCCAGTCCGCCTGATCGCCGCCCCCATCTTCTCTCCATCAGAGAGGTCTCTTGTCCCCCCCCCCCATCCCCAAGCAAACCGACGTCTACCACCGGGAGGCCAAGATATACGAGAAGCCAGAGACCACCATCCTTAGCATCGGCATGGTCACCAAGCCTTATTCTCTCGTCCGGTTACCTGGTGAGTGCCTGTCATACCTCTTGTCCTCTTGCCGCCGTCATCTGCTTACTCTGCCGTCTCCTCTTCATCAGAGGGTCTCTCGCCCCTCTCCCCCGTCATGACCACTCCAGTTCAACCGCCTCCCGTCTCGGCTCGTGAGCACCAAGCTTACTTTGAATCTTTTACCTTGAGGAATAGGATCAGCCAGCTGGCAAACAACGTCCAACTGAACCAGAAAGCATCGCCCATATCGGCGGCGTTGAACCGGTCAATTGCCCAATTGGAAAGACTGCGGTGTACTTTCGCAATCATTTGCCAAGGCCCGAGTCGCTTGTAGGCGTTCGACATTGTTGTATATAGTCGCATAGCATCATGAATATACTCGTCACAAAGCTGAGAGTGGACTGTTGCACAAGGACAAGTCATTTCTATCGACCCTGCGAGCCCATGTAGCGATCCGGGCGCGCCGACGCCGAGGAAGCAAGCTTATGATGATAAAATGAGGTTTATATGTAGAATTTAGAATATAATTTATTTATTCTATACCTTTATTTATTTATCTTACTCTAAATTATTTACCTATAGTCTGCCATTTCTTTTCTTAGTCTGGGTGCTTGACCCACCACGACTAATATTAAAATCAGCTCATAATATTAACAGCCTGCTTGACTCGGCCAATATTAAGAACTTGCCCCGCGCGAAGCCGGAGTTTTCTAACCTATCATTCATGCCCATAGCAAGGGTCAACTGTTGTGCATTGTGATCTCTCAGTTTCCTGGCTTACTTACCTGCCAGAAAAAGAATCAGGCTGTCAGAAGCCGTATGAACTGTACGCGCTCTCACTGGCAAGCCACCTTGAATGTACCAAGGGAGGTATGTAAGAAAGACCTTGAAATGGCATTACGCGATGATTATCAATCCTGTGGCTTGCATTCATGCGTTAGTTTATGTAGAGCTCAACAGCCTGATCTCAGTCAAAAGGCTGCACAGGGCCAGGGGGGGCTTGGAGCAGCTGAACAGAAATAACATAGCCGTAATATAACAGCCTGATCTTTATTAACAAAATAAAAAGAAATTTAGAAAGAAAAAAATATAAAAAGGGCAAAAGTGAGGCAAAAGCACTATAGGTAGTTTGCTTTGTTTTTAAAAAGGATTTTAACAGCGCCTTGCTTTGTATAAATTCAGTCACATTCGGTTTTATAGAGGAAACCACTTAATATTTATGTTGCTACAGAGGACTTCGACGCTCTTGCATAATAAAACATGGCCAAAGAACTTGGAGACTCACTTAGTTAGTGGCGCGAACCGGAATTGATCTTCCTATTCAATACCCAGGTTCAGGTATATCTATAGTTATGGCGTATTGTGCTTCAACATTGGGTTTCAATGCTGCTATGTATTTATAACTATATCCTTTGCTCTTTCGCGAAAGCCCGCCTCTGGAGTCGCCATAGGCTCTCCAGTTTGGGTTACAAGGTACTGAATTCTAATATTTACTTTACGAAACTCATTTATCGTCGGTAGAGGTCAAATTTGGCTGGCTAGCCATGCCTTTGCCTACCAGTGATGGTGTCGGAGAGCTCGACGACGTCGACGGTTACCGCAGCTGGGTCTCTTAGTCGCAACGGATGTCGCAGTTGCGGCAGAAGAAGCAGATCCACCGACGGTTCCAGATGGAACAGTGCCGTTCGTGGGAGTAGTAGGCGTAACGACTGTTCCGCCTCGGTTGATGATCTTATCCGCAGCGTGCTCAGCAACCACCATGACCATGGCCTGAGTGTTACCCGTTGGCAAATCAGGATGAATACTGGCGTCGACAACAAAGAGGTTATCGGTGCCCCAGACCTTGGTGTCAACATCCACAACACTGGAACCGTCATTCTCGGTGCCCATCTTGGCAGTTCCTACAAAGTGGGAGCCGGTGGTATAGTCGGAGATAATGGACTCGGCAGTTGTGTTTGAGGCGATGGTGAGGGTGCTGTTGGGCTTCTGGGCGTAAGATATGATCTGGTTCAGGAATGTGATGATAGCTTCCTTGTCACCCTCGGTCTTCAAATATGGCTCCGAGATAAGCTTGGTTGCTCCAGCGCTGGTCATACCCAAAGATCCAGTCGAGGTGGCACCGTGAGTAAGGTAAATCTTCATCTTGATGGTGTCGTTGGAAGGAGCGTTGCAAGTTCCCTGAACATATCGCTCGATTCCGTCGGCCTCGCTCTTGACGGAGGACCAGAAGATGAGTCGTTGACCAGACTGTGCAATCAGACCTGATCCCTGAGCGTAGAGATCAACGTTGGTCTGGTTAGGATCAGTGAACTCAGTGCTGGGAAGAGCCGAGAGTGACTGCTTGGTCTTGAACGAGGCGGTAAAGATGGGGTGGTCCATGAGGTGCTTTCCAACGGGGAGATTGATCCAGTCAGCCTTGGCAGGCAGGGTAATGCGGGAGGAACCGTTGGAGACAGTGGCGATCTGATCCGAGGGGCCGATACCGCTGTTGATGAGAACTCGAGGCGTAGAAAGCGCACCGGCGGCGAGGATCACGGCACCGTTGGACTTGAGGTTGATGATCTGGCGGGTAGTAGGTCCAGTCTCGACTTCAACACCGGTGACGGTGCTGCCCTCTCTGATGACGCGGAGGATTTTGGTGTTGAGCTGAAGCTTGAAGTTGGAGAGAGACTGAGCGAGGGGAAGGTAGTCGCGGACAGGGCCAGCACGCAGACCATTGTTGACCTGGACAATGTTAGTGTTGGCTCTTGCGGATAAAATGCGATTCATTACTTACCATGACAGGCGGGTGAGTGAAAACGGACCGCTTCTTGTCCGGCTGCTCGATGCCATCAACCTCAACAAAGTTGTTTCCAGAGAGCCACTTGCTCAGCACATTCCAAGCTCCTTGGTCCACCAACTTGCTGTCCTTGGTTGGAGAGGTAGTACCAGGTGTGCGCTCATACAGCTTCTCAGCTGAAGCTTGGACGTTTTCCCACTTCCAACCCGCGGGCCACTTGTCATCAAAGTCGACGGGCTGAGGTCTCACAAACATCATGGCGTTGATGGAAGTTGAGCCTCCGAGGATGCAGCCAGCCATGCTTGCAGTGTCAGTGCAGTAGGCACTGGTATCAGCGGCAGTGGTAAGGTAGTAACCCATTCCTGGAACGTCGTACTGGGTCACGGTGTCATTCCAGTCCATGACAGCGCGGCCGCCGGAGGAGTAGAGAGAGGCCTTGCCACGCTCAAGAAGAAGGACCGACTTCTTGCTCTCTGCCAACCGCTCGGCAACGATCAGACCGGCAGCACCGGCACCTGCCACGATGTAGTCGTAGGTTGCGTTGGAGACAATGGTAGTAACATTGCCAGCGGAGCCACCACCAGTGCGGGGACCAGAACCGGACGTGTCATCAGACGCAAGTTCGGTCCAGGAGCTGAACTTTGATGATTGGGCGGCGACGAGGTCCAGAGAGAAACCACCAAAACCGGCGCCGTGGTAGTTGAGCGCACCATCGGCGGAGTCGGGGCTAGCGAGGGCAGTGTCGCTAACGGCAAATCCCAAAATACCAGGGTCGTCGCTTGCCTTGAAAGACGATCCGTCATCCTTGATGCAACCCTTACACAAAAAGGTGAAGGTGAAAGAAGATGCGCCCACGGTAGTTCCCTTCGTAATAGGCGTGAGGACAACAGAGCTGTCGTCGAGGACATCCGGGTTGGAGTATCCGCTCGCTTTTCGCAACGACGAGACGACGGAGTCACCATTGGGCCAAGCTACGATGAGAATCTTCTTGGCCATGGACGAACCCAGAGACATGGAAGCATAACCTTCGGTAATAGGGGCAGAGAACATGCCGATAAAGTCGGTGGTGGGGTTCTCAGGGAGAGCAATACCAAAAGTGGCATTGCTCTTAGGGTCGGTCCATGATTGGAACGTGATACCAGAGTTGGCGTCAGTAAAGGTGGTTGACTGGGCCTGGGCGAATCCAGCCAGCAGCAGAGCCGCTGATGAAAGGAGAGACTTGAACTGCATGGTGCCGAGAGATTGTCTGGTTACGAGGAAAGAGTGACGAATAAGGAACGTAATGTGCTGGTGAATGAAAATTTCTACCAGCGAGAAGAGAATGTGAAAATATAAGCAACCAGTGCTAAAAAAGAATGAAGGGCAAGCCAGGCCAGAATGAAGTGAGTGAGCAAGCAAAACTACCTAATGCTACGAAAGAGCAGCATTGCCCTGGATTATATACCTTCTAGAAGAAATTCTTTCTTCTTGGCCAACGGCACTTCCATCCCGAATTTTCGGGTCATCATCCTGAACGCGAAACAAAGGACCCAATAGGCTGGGCTCGAAATCGACCATATCCCGACTCCTTGTTTCAGTGACCCTGGATATTATATCCACAAACTCTCCGGAGAAACTTTAGCATTAGATTCTCCGCCCCATGGTAATATCCTCGCGACAAGGTGCGTTTGCGTAAGCTTTTATCGCGGAGCCATTATTGGCGCCGAGGTTGGTGGACCTCGGTACAGGCCTGGGTATTCATGGCATGATGGAGGAATTGTATATCTGAAACCAATTTATCTGTGCATCTAGTGGAGAGAGGATAAAATTTTTCCCAAGAATGGGCTCGTGCACGATATTTCCAGCAATCAGGCTTCTTTGTTTAGAAAAGGCCCGTTGACATGGACTGACTGACCCTGAGTTAATTTCTGCCGTTTCAGGGATCCTGCGTACGCGTCGTCTCTCAGTCACGTGTGTGCTTGAACCTAGAGGCTTGATGAATCTCGGAAGGCAGATATATCCATCTCGGGAGTGAATGCTAGTGAAACTAATAATCAGATCAGACTCAATACGTCCGCTTCACCATCTTTCAGTTCCCCCTGTATGTCCTCATATAGTTCAAAAGCAACCTTATGAGCAACAGCACAGCTCCCACTCACTGGCACCCAACCATCCAGATGAGGTCCTTCACTCTTGTGCGGGATCTTGAGGCACTGGATCTGAGCTGCGCCGACCCGGCGATAATCGCCTGCTCCGCCTACTGCAGTAACCAGAATGGCGACTATAGCCACTTGGCTTGCGTACAAAGGAACAAACCACAAATTTCGTTCCCTGACAAGACGGTGTATGTCGGATTCGGATCTGTCTGGATCCAATCGTGTGGATTCTGGACTAGGTCCTTGTTCGAACTCGTGCCCGTACACTTTGAACGTCCTGCCGGCATCTTCAGACTCCTTGATCACGTCTTCAACTTGTAGTAACAGTGCTTTCAGTTGAACGGCTCCGTGCGCGACCAATGCTGAGCTTCCCACGCTATTAGAAGCTGGTATGTCCAAAACATTGGCAAACAAATCGAGTTTGTCCATCCGAGGAATCAGCGGATAGAAGCATATCTCGCCATCTAGGGAGAGCCATGACCAGCTGGGAGCACGGATGACTGTCTCGCTGACTGGTGTCAGACCTTCTCTGTACTCGGTAAGGAACCAAGCCAGATCGACCAAAAAGGTGGTCTGCCATGCACCGGCAATGTACTTGTCTTCCCTGCAAGCTTCAATCATTTTGGCAACGCCTGCAAAAGCCACCAACTTGTCCGAGGGAAACGTGAGAGAACAAGCCGAGTACTTTGAGACCAGGTTGTGCCAAACCCGAGAGAAATCGGTCCGTGTAGTGCTTTCCTTTGGGAGAGTAACGGCGAGATGCACTTCCTGCTTCGAAAACATCCCCAAGCCCCGAGGCAAGCCGTGAGGAAACATCTCAAGCGCATCTAGTCCATTGCACTCCCAGGCGAGCTGCCTTTTACCAAAGTGTAAAACTCTCGGGGCAAGAAACCGCTCTTGAAAGACCCAGCCTCTACCCATCAACGGCGCCTCAAGAGCCTCATCCTTCCAAACATCTCCGTCCAACACGTAATCTTTCTCCAGCGGTCCATCACATTCCACTGCCAGTTGACATGGATAAGTGTTGTCCAAAGGTCCGGGGGTGAAGAGCGGGGGGTCATTGCCTTCGGTTGCATAGGACGCAGACAAGTTAAGGTATGAGTGAGCATACACATTGCCCATCTGCAAGGCTTCAATCTGCCAATCTCCACATTCTTTGTCTTGCTTGATGCACAGCGAATCGATCCAAAGGTATCCAACGTTGAGTTTGCGGGTCATGTCGATTGCGTCTTGGAAAACTCGAGGCAGTGTTGAAATGTCGATAGACCTCTTGAAGCGGCCTTCTGACTGAGAAGTGAGCTGCTCGTACACGTGTTTACCCCATCTGTGGCTCAGTGTCATGTACGGTCCCGTAGGAGGGGTCTCTTTGGTGATGATGAGTTTCATGGTGGCTCCAAGCGTGTTCAGGTCCAATAGTCTAGTTGGGTACCAGATGCGGTGGGATGAGACGCAATTTTTATGGTCTTCCACGCATCCTCTGATCCATTCGCGGACCTGTTCGATATCCACGCCGGGTGGACTCTTCTGGTTTACGTACATATCCGGTCCCTGGAAATCTGCGCATCGCTTAGTTATCGCCCTCAATCTTGACATGTGCCACGCCAGAAGTATTACCTGTATCTCTGAGGAAGTTGAGCTGGATTTGACAACCAATTTCTTCGTCGTCAACACAGCGCCACAGGAACATGCTAGTGACGCGAAGCTTGCGACGACCGCGACTGTCAGCGGGAAGGTCCTCTTGCACGTCGCCAAAACCAGGATCGGAAGATTTGTCTCCAATCAAAGTGCAGTTTTTGGGTCGGAATACATTCGTTAAAGGGCCTTGAAGCCACGCCTGCCAAGCTTCGTCATCGTGATCCTTCAGGTCTTCCGCGAACTTGGCGCAGATCCAACAACTCTGTACGGCAGCTGCATCGTACGATGGATAAGTGGCTTTGGTGCTGTGTGGGGGCTCAAGTCCGTCAAGTCTGGGATATAACGCCACGATCACGTTGCTGCATATGGTGCAAATTGCCATTGTGAACTGAGCGGACTGTAGAAGGATGCAAAAGTTAGTATAACCAACAGCCGGAATCGAGAAGGGGTTTTATCGGTTTCCGGGCTCATAATAAATCCGCCTTACCAATTATGCACGATGCCATGTTGGGAGATGTGCATGCAGAGTGCCTTTGCGGCATTATTTTAATCTTTGTTCACAGCCCACCGTGTTGGCGTTGGGTTCTGATCCATGCTACGATGTGTTAAAAATGTTCTCTATTATAGGTAGTTAAAGCCCGGCCCCAGATGGGATAACTAAGCCAGAAGATCATCAAGACTATAGTTATAAACACGAATATATTTTGTCAATTTGTCTAAAAATGCTACATAAGTAAAAGTGACAATTCCGCTACTCAGTGGATTATTCTAATCCATCACCGATAGACGTAAACATTGCCTTCGAAAGAAACTGGAAGTACAGGTAAACGCGATAGCCTGTTGTTCCTCAAAATCATGCCCGAGGCTTGATATTCTGGGGTGTGGAAAACAAGTCCCTTGGGTCGTACTAAGACTTGATCTTTCAAGACGCGCCAAGTTTGGCCCCCAGTAAGTAGCCTGGGCATTCTTCAGCCTGTAATTAGGAACACCGGCATACGACAGATAACGGTTCGGCTTGTTGTCTTGAAACTTGAGAATAGCGGCATCAATAAAGTCTTCGGCACCTTTGGGAGTTTGCCCATTGCTTATCGCCGCGGCGGTAAGAGTGTAAATCAGATCCCGATGCGGAAACGCAGTGGCATCTTGAGAAACATCGTTACTTGCCCCACCGTAAATGTCGACTATGAAGTTCCAATTGGATCCAGCGGCGTCGGCTGTGGCGATGTAGTTGATGAATGCTTCGATGGAGGCATTTGTTGGCATGGTACTCGGCCTGACGACAATGTCTTTGGTATACATGTTTGCCGATTCTGGAAAGGCTGAGGCGAACTCCATGATGCTGTTGAAGAAGTCGACATATTTGTTCCCAAAGACAACTCGCTTGGCAGTCATCTTGGGTAAACGACCCTCGATATTCAAGGCCTTGTATTCAGCCTCTGAACCGAAAAAGTCACCGAGGATGAAGGTCTTTCCCGAGAGATTTGAAGTTGCCCCAACTTTTCGTGAAAGATTCGGATCTTTTAGGATCTGCTGATATGCCTTCAACGCCTCCGCTATGTCGCTTGGGTTCTCCGATGTAAGGTTGTACTGAAACGAAACGACCTCTTTCGGTTCAGGAAGCGACTTGAGTTTGAACTCAGTGGCTATACCGAAGCTTGCGCCTGCTCCACGCATCGCCCAGAACAAATCCGGATGAAGTTTCTCCGAAGCCATAACGATGGTGCCATTTGCCAAGACAACTTCGATTTGCTCCAGTTTGTCGATGCTCAGACCGTGCTCGCGGGTGGTAAGTCCCACACCGCCAACCATCAAGAGACCCCCCACACCAACTGTTGGAGAGGCGCCATGGGGGATGAATCGCTTTCAATTCTTGTTTAAACTTTCGACGAGGCTTCGAAGTCTATTGCCGGGGCCGACAATTGCAACCCAAAATTTCTGATCGACTTTGATGGTGTTTAGGTCTTTGAGATCAACCACAACAGCACCATCGGCGCCGCCGAGGCCTGGAAGAGAAACACATTAGATCAAATATCCATTGTTCGAAAGACAAAGCTATTGCTTACACTTGTTGATGAAATCTCGCCCACCAGATCGAGCTTGGACCTTCTTGTCGTATTCGGCCGCACACTTGACAACCTCGGCGACTTGATGCTTGTTCTGCGGGTACATGACCGCAGCAGGTTTGTACTTCAAATTGAGGTTGAAGTACTTGACTTCCTTTGTGATGAAGGAATCCTCGGTTGGGAATTGCGCTCTGTCGGCGTCCCCGCCAACTACGCCTTCAAGACAGGACTTGAGGTCACTGTGTGGGGGAGAAGTTGCAGAAGCAAAGGCATAAGTGCCCAGAAGAAAGTTCGAAAGTCGAACCATGACAAAGCTTTGTGTGTAGCACAGGACGACTTGGAAGCATAAGATGGAGTTGGGAGAGTTGGATTGAAAGTGTTGGATGTGTGTTTTAAGATGTTAGGATGTTGAGGACTCTAAGAGCATTTTATCAACGGCCGCATCCAAGGACCTTACGGGCTCCTGATGTAGTTTGATCTCTTTAGACTTCGTTCTTTCCATCTTCTTCTTGTCTCTTTCGCCGCTCACGCTTCGGTGACGGGCCCGTCGGGTCCCGGTCGAAGCCAGAGTCAAGGCACAGCCCTGGTACTGCCGACAGTTAGTCTCAAGTTCGAATTTGTGGCCATCTAAAAGGCATCGAGGAGGGATTAGTCTTTGGCACACGTAACTACTAAATTCTCACTCCAACCCCTTTTTTCGCGCCAAACTACGGACAGCCCAAGTTTTGACTAATGATTGATTTGACCTGTCGTCTGATATGCGACGTGACGACGCACATACACGAATTCTTGGCTAAGACATACATGAAAGCGCTCAGCCAAACTGTGTAGGATCAAGTGGGTATTCTTGTGAGTTCCTAACTCTATCTATGACCAGGTAGTATTAAACACTGAAGCAAAGACCAATCTCAAAGGTGTCAGGCGACGTCAAAGCCACCCGACATTCACCGTTGGACCATCAACCGGAGTAGAGCCAATTAGTACGGAAGCCAGGAGCGGACATAAACGGATTCAATCTTTCAAAAATTCGCCTTTGCTTGGTGTGAGAATGCGCACAGTTCCGGAGATATGCGGCCTTTGCCAAGCCCCGATCCTAGGTGGTTTCTTGGCCCACATATTTCGGACCCCGGAGATCCGGGTCCCCGGCGTTTGTTCCCTAGCCGTCTGTACGGTGTTTGTTGTGTTCTACAAAAGATAATAAATCCGATAGTTATACCAGACAAAACCTAGCCAATGGGTAACGTGGAGAACAACCAAGTTAAATACCATAAGCGCTCATCCAAGTCAGAGGGACTCACCCAAGCCCAATGCCATTAAGCCAGTCCTTTACAGGTATTACTAGAAGAGTGAGAAGCCGGAGCAAATTATGCCTTATCTCTGTATGAATCTATGGAGAGGATATAGCATGCCAAAAGACAGTTAACTTGAAGAGCCTGTTATCACCCTCACTGGCAGCCTTTCTCAAAGCGATCTAACCCCGTGTCCACCAACCGTGCCGCCCATGGTTTGCCTGTCCCCTTGTCTTGGCATGAGGCTTTGCCTGGGGGTTGGCATATTCTCGACCAGAACCCATTATCATAATAATCCCTCGGGTCGCTAGCCTAGTATACGTTATGTCGAGGTGTATTGTGCCAGCCGCGTTATAGGCATTTGAAACACGGCAGGCCAAGTTAGCATTCGGCTCGGAGCCTGACGCCGCTACAATGGGCCTCCAAGAACAGATACGAGGCCCAGACCGTCATTCAGGTCCCAAAGCCGTCCTATTGTCGATAAGCTTCGAAGTCTTGTACGACATGACACCACCTAAGGTACGCGGTCAGCCCAGATGGACACAGCATTGCCAATCCAGCACAAAATTCGCCACCTCGCCCAACCTGAGCCTGATTTGGCTAGAGGTGAACTCGTGAGGCTGACGGTGCCAATCGATTGGTCTTGGAAATCTGCCCCATTGGCCTGAATTGCTTGGGTCTCAAAATTGGCCCCGTGATAGCTGGTTATGCTCCTGCAGTGTTCCTAGGAGGCCCCAGGCACATGCACGGCCTGTTGAAACGTGTCTAGGTAATCCATCCAAGATTACCCCTGTCGTACAGAGCTGCTTTGCCTAGCCGGCTCAAAGATCTCAAGTGAGGTTCAAGGCCGCCCCTTGTGACGTGGCGCAAGAAATTGGCCCCGTTGCTCGGAGCCTGGGTTGAAAATCAGGTCTGTAGGTATGTACAGCCTGGCTCACAGTTAATAGGTCTCAGAAATTGGTCCCGCTTAGTCAAAAGCGGTAATTGTTCCTAGAGGCCTGTACTATCATAAATACCTCTTGGTGCTTCACTCTCGCCCTTTCGGCCTTTCTTCTCACAGGTCCATCAGAACCGCATCTCATACTGAAACCACTGCAACACAATACCATCGAACAGTAATTGTTGCCCTTCCTTTTCTCTTGAAGCCGCTCCCTAATCATGCCCTGATATCAGATCGTCCCTCTTAATCTTCCGGAGGGTTACGGCCCTTCATCGAAAGTCCAGTAACTTGTCGAGCAGCGCGGAACAGGCTTCCGCGCTCTCGCCATCTCTGGACGAGACGATGGACATCGAATAAACCAGTCTTCGCACATCAGCGCACTTGACCGTCTGACCTGGTCATCAAGTTCCGACATTCGCTGCGCTGAAATTGGCTTTTGGAAGAGCGATCTGGAGTGGATGTCACAACTCAGTCCCCCAGCCTCCTTCTCGGACATTATCTTGTCTGAGGAGGTGTGCTTGGGTACTTCGGAGTCTGGTACTTCGGATTCTGATATAGCTCCTGCGCCACCAATTAGCCTCAGTCCTTCTTTGGAAGATTCTCAATCCTCTCGCTCTCTCTCCTCAACAGTTTCTCCCTGTCATCCACACCTTCCTACCAACACGCCCGATTCTGTTCCCGTTGTCTCATCCATCGAGCTCAACTACTCTTTGGCCCTGCCACAGCACCAGGCATGCCCTGTGTGTGGTAAACCGTTCAGCGCAGACCGCTTCAGGTAGGTACCTCTTTTGCCATGTTCCCCGAACAAAACGAATGCTCACCAGCCAGGTTCCACGTGAAGCGTTGCAGGCGCCATCCTTGCTTGGCAACTGGCTGTGACAAATACTATTCCGACGCGGGTAGCCTGAAGCGCCATGAAAAGGAGTGCCCACATATCAAACACACCAAGCCGCCATCCAGATACCAGTGCCCTTGCCATAAGACCTTTGCTCGGTGGGACAAGTTCGCGGCTCATTACCGTCGACGTGTCTGCGAGGCTAAACCTCCAGGCTCATACGTTTGCCAATGTGGCCTTGCTCTTGCGAACATGGAACAGCTCGAAGCGCATCGCCAAACAGAATTAGGGAAGGCAGGACGCCCTCGAAAACAACCAAAACAACCATGACATGGTGACAACCGTGAGGGGGGAATACGGGTGAGACCATTCACTTTTTGCCAGCTGCCATGGGCGATGTGAGGAGCAGTATTTGCTCTTCTTACCACCGGGAGGCGGCAAAGAGTGAATGAGGACTAATTTCATGCATTGTATTGAAGGATTGATGTCTCAGGTTAGGGAGGTAACAATGGCGTTGACTGCTATTTCTGTTACGATGCCCATGTTGGTTTGGCCCTGGGACGGGCAAGGGAGTTGGACCGGCTATTGAACAATCACATGGCGGGGCCATGTGGCTCTTGTCGTTGTGACCAGTTGTCTGTTGACCCGACCTGGGGCACGACATGAACGGGTAAAGGGGGGTTGGTGAGAGGATTGGTGGTATTTAGGTTTGCGATTGCTACCTCTCTTTATCTTTGCGTCTTTGTTATGCGCCTCTCTCTAAGGTCTATGCGGGCGCCGCCAATGCCGAGTGGCTCCCCTACTGTCGCGAAACTTTCGCGACCGGTTTGGGTTATGCGGTTTCGGGATACCTTGCCCGTGTGGGTTGGAGAGAAAACGCAACCGTTCCCCTCTTGCCACAGACTGTTCGCGTTTGGCTCGAGAGTACCATCTTTGAACGGCATCGTTGCATTGGATGGCGTTGGTGTTATATGGCGTTCTTCGGTATACGTGATTCCTGGATGGATCACCGAGCCAAGTTATGGTTGGCACATTGGTTGGGACTGAATCGAAGTCTCTCCTCTTTGTAGACAACCCTCACAAGGCTCGACACTGGGCTTTCTATGAATGGTTCTGACTTCTACGGATTTGAAGAGTTCAATTCCGTCGGTGTGTTCTCTTGGTGGCCAATGATCACAAGTCAAGGCTGACCTACGAATCTGCGATGTATTTTGGGTTTTCCTATGTCGATGGGATTAGTACCACGCTCACTACTGCCAAAGTCACTTTCCTCAAACATCACTTTCGTTAAATATCATAGCTTTCTCAAACAAACACTCATTACATCTACCCGACCGAATCTATAATTATTTTCTTAGTCCCCGTTGGTGAGGGAGAGCCTAGTCTTAGATACACCTTACTCCACTTCATCCCATTCCTAAGTGGCGTCTCTCGATCTCTACTTCGTAACTATCAGACGTCATAGACTCATGGATCTATCTATCTTCAGGCTCGGTTATCTCATCAAGGGCCGAATTTCATGTACATCAAAAAAATACTCCATCAATTCATCGTAGCATCATATCCCAATACTAACATTGTAGCCTTTCTGCCTAAGCAGAAGATTTACACCTAGCTATATTGTGAGGGGTTATTTTACGTCTCTGGGGATTTCTAAATGCTCTAACCTCCCTACGGGAATCAACAGACAACATCAACAAGTTAATGGTTTAGGTTGCGGCAACTAGTACGAGTCAACAGGAGGGGCATGGCAGGGGAAAATGGTTTAGGTCACTGAAATATAACATCTCCACGAATTAACAAACTTTTATTAGCCACACAATATTTACACACAATGTAATTACTTTAGCATCTAACTCACCCACACCCCTTCGCTTACTTTACTGCCACTCCAAAGACCGCCTGTACTCGATCATGACATGCTCCTGCTCCTCTCGTAGGTCCGGCAGACTTTTTGATAAATGTAGGCTCCTCTGGATCTCATCCATGTCCTTTCCCAGCTGGTTCCAGGCTGGGCAAATCGGCAAAATGTAAGTTCGATCTTCAGCTAGAGCAGCCAGTCGACACTCTACCTCCTCCCGGTCAGCCAACTCAGCTCCCACTCTGTCCAGTCTTCCTTCTAAAATGCGTGCCGAGTTCAGTCTTAGGCGTAGTTGGACCAATTGCGCCTCAAGACATGGGATGATGGTGTCAGTAAAGAATCGAGTAGCCTCTTGAAGAACTTCGTCCTTTCCAATCTCCTCCTCCCGATCAACTTCCCAAGCTCGAAAAAGAGGTTCTAGAGAGGACATGAGTTCTTCATGGGCCTTTGACTGATGGTTCTTGGACGGCAATTGTTGCATCAACGAGGCGCGGCGTAAACTGGTCTTGAGGTAGCGTAGTTCCTGATCTTTGACCGACACAAAACGATCAGGTTCTTGTGCCGAACGAAAAGTTCGCTTCCGGCTCTTGCCACCCCAGGTTTTCTCCACTGCCTTCGACATGGCTTCTGCCGTTGCACAATCCAGGGTCAGAGAGGAGAGCGATGAGGTCCGGTTGAGGAACAGACGAGACCATTGGTCCATCCGCATTAACGTCGTAGCGCTCCTTTGCGCTGAGCTTGGGCGGTGTCGTATCCTCCTAGTGTCTTGGGTGATGTCCCCTTGGTCCTTTTGGTCTGTATCAACCTCTGCTGCAGCACGCTTTAAAGCTCTCTTCAGTTTTCTTTTTTCTCGCTGCTTTTCCCGTTTCGTCTTTTTTGATGCCAAGGTTGGTTGACGCAGGGCTGATTCGTTCTCTTCCTCCATGTTCTCATCCGAAGGCGAATGAGATTCAATACCCTCATGGTCGGGCGAAAGAATCGGGCGGAAGGGGAGAGAATTGGCAACCCGGCTCTGTGTAACGCCATGGGTTGCCTCGAGGTTTCCGTTGCCGGCTCGTCCGCTGGTATGCAGAGATGTAGTCGATGGTAGGTCCATCGTGTTGTGAAGATGGTGACCAAGAAAGATTCTATGCTGCCCGATGTAACAAGAATTAGAATTACCTCCGAGAGACGCAGCAGCCCGACCTGAAAGATTGGGGAAGTTGTGAAGCTGATGACGACTTGGTGAGGCAGCCGACGGAGATGCCTTGATTCTGCCTTGCCGCGGGGCTGATTACTCTGGCCAACCGCATAAAGGTGCGACCTGGTGAGAGTGTGTGGGAAAAAATGAAGCAGTGTAACTCGCGGGGTCAATTTTCTCGACGGTTCATGCCATCTTGAAGCAGGCTGGGGCGTGAGACGGGGCCATTTTTCTCTACCTCGTGCGCTGCAAAAGCACTTTTTGCCAAGATTAGAGGGTTAGTTTTGTCAATCCCGAATCTCACTGCTCTCTGGGAAGTTCGCCCCTTTTTTTTTTTCAGCTCAACTATCCACAACGTGAAAATCCGCCCCTCCGAGGGGCACATTATTTTTTGGCCTCCTTGTTCGGAGCAACGTCAAGTCATCTCAGATGTTCAATACAGTCCAAGTAAATTGGCCCCGTCAGCTATCATGGAGCTGGAAACGATTGACTGCCATTGAGTTCTTGGCTTATGATGACGACGAGTTGATCTTATATCAACAGTTTTTCCATCAAATTTTCGGTTTTCTTGAATTTCTAGGGAGTTCTCTGACTTTTGAGTTTCTGCAATACGCCAATTTATACACCCCAGCACTCAACTTTTCCATCAATTCATGTCGTCTTAGCTGCACAAATCCATCTCATCGTCCTAACCCGCAATCAGACACAATCCGAACCTCGTCGGCAATTCGCAACGTGCTCATCGGCACCATTGTGTTCCCTTTGAATCATCACACTCCACTCTGGTATATAATACCAAGCCAAACTCTTCTCCTCGCCAACGAAGAGAAAATGGCATTGGTGTCGCCAGAGGTTATTGTAGCCATTGTTTTCGGCGCTCTAAGTTTCCTTGTTGCCGTGGTGGGCCTTTGGTTCACGTACCGGGCCGCGTATTCCCCCAGACGGCAGAGCCATGATCTAGAGGCCTTGGTGCCAGTAGACAATTCCCAGTCCACATCACCAGGCAGCTCATCGGAGAGCTTCGAGGGTATCGTGACAGTTCCGGATATTGTGTACCTACGGCTTGCTTGGAGTGAACCTTTTATGGAAAGGCGTCACCAGGACCGTCCTCGAATGTCGCATGCCAGATCGCTACCCCGTTAAGCGTCAGTTCTCACTCCCTTCTACTTGGCATCTTCTAAAACTGGTAGGGCACCCGTCAGTCCATGAGCTGACACATCCACTCAACTCAGGATGATCCTCGAATCCCACTGAACAACCGGGAGGAGTCGTATTAATGCTGACGACCGCTTGTCATGACTCATAAATCAGGTTGAACCTATTCTCGTATGCCAGGACAAAAGAAATGCATATCATGCGGTACGGGAAACAGAGACACAAAGGGGGGGGGGGGAGAGTTTATACACGGCATCTGATGAGAGAAATTATCTGAGTGGTGGACCTACCCTAAACAGCGGTTCTATACAGGCCAAGATTGGCATAATGACCAATGAACCCGACTGCCTTTTGCCCAAGCCTACCCGGGGCTGTCACAAAGAAAACAATAACTAAGTTCTTGGAGCCCATGCCTCTTACAGAACACCCATGTTAATACGCGATTGTAAACAGGCTCGCAGTCTCCTCATTGGTCGTTGTTGACCTGTGAAATACGACGTATTTCCTAGGACTATGAAGCTACAGGGTCGCCAGGGGTTTGTGTAAATCGGTTCCGCTAACCCCGTTCCAAATCATTCTGTCTGAATATGCGATAGGCCGCATCTGATATTATTGTCATACGTAGAGAGTTGGTTTCCTGGAGGTGCTTGAACCGCTTACTGGCCCGCCCACCGCGGTAGCTCAAAAAAGATTGCAAGTGGCAAAAAGAGTGGACAATGGTGGATTTAAACCACCTCAGATGGACGAACAGGGAATCGAACCCTGGACCACTCCCAGAGGCGAGGATCTCTTGGAAGAAACTTGCTAAGGGAGTATTATACCACTAAACCATTCGCCCGGAATGCTTGTGTGTTGCGATGTTCGGCGTCTTCCTCCAGGTGCTCATGAACGCGAGGACCCATCGTGCGCAGGATATTTTTAGCTCCGTGGAAAGTTCCGATAGATAACGACGATCTTTATTTCAAGTTCCAGTCTGTCAGTTGAGTAACGCGTGTTTCACCCCAGGATGCCGAGAAATCCAGGGGCTAGCAATACGGGAAAGGAGCAAGAACCCCCACAACAATCTCGTATCCCCAAACCAAACCTTACTTTCATTGCCATAATGCCCTATTATGCGTGCTATTTAGAATGGCAATGACAGCCACCGTTCCTCTAGGCTTCTAGAAGGAAAAGACGACGTCTCGTTCCCTTCCTGGCCAATGATGTTATCGCACGCCACTCTTCACCTATTGGTGGCCGCCGGGCTCGCCTTAGGTGCCGAGCTAGACTTTGTCAAACCATCCAACAGCTACATCGTGGAGTACAAAAGCGGCATTACTAAGAGAGACAACATCTTCTCCCGCGATGCCAGCATCAAGGTTGTCCGAGACTTCCACAGCGACATCTTCTACGGCGCCAACATCGAGGCTGAAAAGCACACCGCCGCGGAACTCCTGGCCCTCCCCGAGGTCGCTAATGTCTGGCCCAACCGCGTTTACGAGCCCATGAGGTCTATTGCTAGACAAGCGGCTGATAACTCGACTGATCTTCCGCCTGGATCTGACCTCAACCCGAATGAGTATGACGTGCACAACGCGACTGGAGTGTGGGCTCTTCACCAAAAGGGTATCAAGGGCAAGGGCGTCAAGATTGCTGTCGTCGACACTGGCGTTGACTACACTCACCCCGACTTGGGAGGCGGCATCGGTCCCGGGTTTAAGGTCGCCGGTGGTTATGACTTTGCTGGTGATGGGACCTGGCCCAAGGGACCTAGAGAGCCTGACGACGATCCGATGGGTCTTCAAGATCATGGAACCCACGTGGCCGGCATCATAGCCGGCAAGGGCAAGAACTGGAGTGGAGTCGCACCCGAGGCTACCATCTACGCATACAAGACTTATGCCAAGGACGGCACCGACGAGGCCATCAACATTGACGCCTTCCTCGCAGCATACGAAGCTGGCGTCGACATCATCACGGCGAGCATCGGTCTCGGCGGTGGTTGGTCCGACGGCGCCTGGGAAGAGGTCGCGACGCGTCTTGCCAACAAGGGCGTTGTCATCACCGTGTCCATTGGCAACGGCGGCGATGGGGGACCTTTTCGTGCTTTGTCCCCCTCTGGTGCCAAGGGCGTCATTGCTGTTTCCAACATTGACACAAACTCGAATCGCGATGCAAACCTGGTCGTGCCGGATTATAGCACCTCGTGGGGACCCCTCTTCGACCTACAGCTCAAGCCTGACGTTGGCGCCCCAGGAGCAAACATCTACAGCACCGTCTTCAAACACGGGTGGGCCGTGTACAGCGGCACCTCCATGGCGACTCCCTACCTCGCGGGAGTTGCGGCTCTTTACATCGGCCAGTCCGGCGGCCGGGGCACACAAAACGGCGCCAAGTTCGCCAAGATGATGCATAACCGCCTCGTGTCTAATGTCCGCAAGGTGAACCAGTGGAGCTGGAGCAACCCGACTGCTGCCGTTGCCCAAATCGGAAGCGGCCTGATCAATGCCACAAGCCTCTTCGCGTCAACAACTGACCTGATGTATGAGCCCATGGCTCTCAACGACACTCGCTTTTTCTCTGCCAACCACAAGATCACCGTCATCAACAACGGCAAAAAGCCCGTCGATTACAGCTTTACCAAGGAGGACTCGCAGGGCGTTAGCACTCTGGGCAATGGAGAGTATGACACCATTGTCAAGGAGTACAGCTACCTGCAGTGGAACGATTACTCCGTCAACGTCACGCTTCCTGAAAAGCTCACCCTGCAGCCCGGTGAGAGCAAGGAGGTCACTGTGACCTTCCAGAACCCCGAAAACTCCGACTGGTATAAACCAGCCATGCCCCTATACGGCGGCAACATCATCGTCTCGGGTTCCAACGGGGACCGTCTTTCCGTCCCCTTCCTCGGTGTCGGCGCTGATCTTAAGGGAACTTTTAAGAACATGTTTCTTACCAAGCCTCGTATGCAATCCCTCGACCCACCTGTTCAGCAGGGCCTCAACGGTTCCACTCCCTCCTTCTCCTTCAACCTCACTGCCCAAGATTTCCCCGTTATCCTGGCCGGCATCGGCTGGGGCACGCGTCAGCTCCGGTACGACATTTTCGAAAAGGGATACAAAGAGAGTGAGTGGAAGTGGCCCCTCACCCCGGGGAAGAACAATTATGTAGGCTCGGGCACATGGTGGGTTGGTATGGGACAGGTGCCTAAGTGGTTTGATGACCAAGGCTGGAACCCAGATGAGACCACGGACTATCCTTTGGTAAACGAGGGTCGAGCAGCGGCCATGCCTGGATACGATAAGCGAGAGTATTGGTGGTTTGGTAAACTTGCTAATGGCACCAAGATTGCCCGAGGCGAGTATGTGTTGCGATTTGCAGTCCTTGTGCCCTTTGGTCAGCCAGAGGTGGCGGGCGACTGGGATGCCTTGACAGTGCCATTCAAGGTGACAGGAGAGTACACTTTTTTATAGTAACTAGATAGATCAGGGGAAATTCGCCTAGTAATATGTAAATAATACATAGATTCAACACAGGTATATCTTCCCAACCGTCGTCCCTAACAATCATTCCCTTCATACGTAGAAAGGCCATCACGGGTATATCCTCGGATCTCCGCTTTCCATGTCTCAAGACGACGTAGCCAGGATGAAGTGGCAGCAGTCAGAGGTTCCAAGTCTGCAGCTCCTGTAGCGCTTAAAAGAGGATAATTATAGAAAAGAAAATATCCACGTGAATGAGTTGAACAACAGAAATGCCTTGCAATTGGAGGCACCGCAGAAGAGATGTACATCAATAAATTGAAACCTTGTATAAATAAAGAAGCCTATACGCCCGATCCATCCCACAAGACACCCCTCTCGTAGTGGCAATCTATCCCTAGGTAAATTCTAGTTCCCTCGAGCAATCTATACTCTACACTTTCTGTCCAGGTGTTCATGTTAGATGACCCGATCCCTCAGTGCCTGCCCAGCACCAAGTCCATTTACGTCCACCTCAATCCCACCAGCCATTGTTGGCCGCTGCGGCACAGACGAAGAGCCGCTGGCCTTGATGTGCAGCTTCTCATCCTGAGTCGATACAATCTTTTCCTGCTTGAGACCCATCGAATCAAGAAATTCGATACTGTCTTCCAACTCTTGCTCCTTCCTCGCTGAGGTCCAATGAAGTTCTTCAGCCATAATATCAATGACCCGTGGCAAAACCTGCAGCGCTTTTGAAGCATCAAGAAACGACAAACGGGTCCGGCGGGCAATGACGTCCGCAGCTGTGCAAGCGGCCTCAGAACGCATGCCATGAGTAATCTCGGCCTCGATAAAGGGGAGATTTGGCACAAGTCGAGTGTTCAGACGTGGCGAAATGGCGAGCAGTGCCCAAGCTCGGTCGCCATAGTTGGTTGCAAGGTGATGAGCGATATCAGCATCAATGGGGAATACCTCCATTAGCCGAGAAGCAAGTGAAGACCAGTATCCATGTGCGCCGACGAGGGGTACGTTTCGCGTGCAGCATCTACCGGTAGTCGTGAACCCTAGTAAGCCAGTACCACTGATATCAGGAAGCGGTATGGCGCGCGGTTGGAGGTTGAAAGCCTTGATGGCTTCATCAACCGTGTCTTCAGCCATTTGTCGGTATGTGGTCCATTTCCCACCTGCGCAGGTGAGAAGGCCTGAGGGAGAGACGGTGATGAGATGGCTTCTAACAAGAGATTCGGTGTTTTTGGCTCGTGGGTCGCGAACAAGGGGACGAATTCCTACGTCGTGTAAGTACATGGCTAAGTGTTGAAGATGGATGGTTCACTCACCTGACCAAGCTGCCAGTACGTCATCCCTAGAAAGTACTGACTCCGAAGACAAAAGTTTGCTGACCTCATTGAGAATGAAATCCACATCGTCTTGCTGCGCTACAGGTGCCTTCTCAACATTGCAAGGGTTATCCGTTGTTCCAGCCAGAGTGAGACCTTGCCAAGGAAGAACAAAGATGACACGTCCGTCTGAGGTAGCTGCATCAAGCATTCCCATCCCATTAGGACATACACTCTTCGGTAGCATGATGTGAACGCCAGATGAGGGTGCGACGATGGGTTCTCGAGAAGGCTCATCCATCTGTTCAATGGCATCGGTGAAGGGGCCTGTCGCATTGATGACGCCCTTGGCACGGACAGTGAAGGCTTCTGATCCTTCAAGTACATCTCGTACCTTGGCACCACATATTTGACCACTAGCATCTTTCTCAAGATCCGTGACCTCAACATGGTTGATAACAGTGGCGCCATATTGAGAAGCTGTCATTGCTAAAGCGACATTCATCCTCGAATCATTGTGTTGCCCATCATAGTACACCAAAGCACCAACCAAGTTATCCCGTCTCAACAACGGAAACGCAGCAAGGGCTTTGCTCTTACTCAAGTAATAAGAACTCTCAAGACCTTGTGAACCAGCGAGAAGGTCATAAGCCTTGGTGCCAGCCCAGAAGTAGGGCGCCTCCCACCAATGTTGCAACGGCAACAAGATTGGCAGAGAACTTGATAGATGAGGCGCAATGTTGAGAAAAGTCTTGCGCTCTCTCAAGGCTTCCATGACGAGTTGGAGCTGACCGTAGTCGAGGTTCCAAACTGCTTTCTCGAGATAGCGAACACCGCCATGTACGAGTTTTGTACTCTTGGAGCTTGTTCCAGAGGAGAAATCATCGCGCTCGACGAGTGCGACTTTTAATCCACGTGTGACGGCATCAAGGGCAATGCCTGTCCCGGTTGCGCCGCCGCCGATGATGAGTAGATCATACTGAGCGTTCTTGTCCGGTTTGCCGCTGCGACGCAAGTCGGCAAGGTGTTCAGCGCGGGTCTTTGGAGGTTGGAAAGTTGGCGGCAAGATACGCCCGGTGGAATCGCGCTTGAGAGGGGCAATAGGCTTGTCGATGGAATGTGTCTTGTTTCGAGTCGCGTAGAGGATGCCGCCGGTAGCAGCTGTAGCAGCACAAGCGACGAGCAGCGGTCGCTTGAGTGTTCGAAGTCGCTGTTGCATGATGGTTGGCTTGTGCTATTCAGTGTTGGCTCCCCAAACGCTCTTGGATAGCTTTGAACTTGTCGATGGGAAGAACACTGATGGTAGAGTAGACGTTGAGTATGGTGAAGTTGATCAACTTGGACCAAAGAGAAAAGAATGGTTATAACAGACGATAACCGACAACGATGGCTAAATTGGAAAAAAAGATTCCATCATTTGCGGAATGAAAACGGGCCACTCAAGCAGCTGTGATATCATAGCTCAAGCTTTCTCCTGCAAAGAACCGGAGGACATGCCGACCACGCCAAATCATGTTCCCACGTTTCTCCCCGTGACCATATCCCTCCTAAACTCCCCGCAGAAATGAAACCTCTCTCCCCAGAAAGCTTTCATCTGACAAATGAAGTCGTCGCGTATGCAGGTGAGCCAATTCATGACCACCACTCAGCCTCATCCACAATATGCACCTCGGTATTTCGACACCGAGATACTAACCCCCACAAGGATTAGCTTATCAGATGCATGTCGGGGTGTCGACACCGAGTAAAATTCACCGAGCAAGACCGAAAGATCCATTTGCGCCCGCTTCCTCCGGCGGCAAACTTGGACTCCGCGTAATGGGCCACGTGCTGTAGTTCACCGAGGTTCAACCTGTTGGCTTGGCTCGCACTTTTTCAGGTGAGGGGCTCATGCAGGTTGGTTACTGTACCATTCGGACTAGGTACGCTTTCTGGAAGAGAGCGACATACCCCCTGCGGGCAAGTTTCTTGCTGTATCCACTTGGTTGGTGTGGGTCGATTTACTCTCATAGGAGGAGTATCTCGGCTCGGAGTCAACTCACCCTGGAGTTGGAGCGTTGATGATGGTGTTATTCAAGGTGAATCTCAGCAGACTTTTCGCTTGATGGGCTTTGAGCGTTGGAAGTTTGACGTGATTTTTAAATCGCTTGATATCAAGGTATAATTATGGATGCCCAAGATATAGAAAAGGGGATTTATTGGGCCCGAACACTGCAATAAAACCCATTGATAGGTAGCCAGCGAACTGATTGAATGCTATGCTCCAAACGACCACGAAATGTTGTCTATTCACTAATAACTCATCGACTGACATAAACATCGTCATCAACTACAAAAAATATCCACAACGATCTCACAATGTCTCAAAATGCTGACACTCCCAAGTTCCACCAGCGCAGATCACAAACACCAGTGGAGAACCGCGATGGGGCACCGTGGGGTTAAGGTAAACGTTTTTTCAGATGATCAACGCTATCAATTGACGCACTGCACTACCTATGCTCTCCTCTCCAAACAAGTTTCTCATTCTCAGTTCTGTCTTTCCTTTCTTCTGTTTCGTTTTCTGTTGCAAAACTTGAACTTTTCAAAGACTCAAACACCCCCGCCCTCACCCCGGAAGCGTCCGAGTCCTTCAACCATGTCCAACGAGAAGATCCTACACCTGCGAATCTAGGGCGCGGTCATAGGTGTTTGACCAAACTGACCGACGAGGACTGACAAGCCTCTTGAGTCCCATGTAGGGAGTGTTCATTGGGCTGGGACCAGTGTACATGAAGGTATCATAGAGGAAACCACCAAAGGATGTACCAAGGAATGGTATGACCATAGGAATCTAGAATCAAGGTCAGTTGAGTACGTCATAATCAAACAAGGTTGACTTACCCAGAAATAGTATCCTCCTGCAGACCAAACCTCAGTTCCATATCCAAGCATATACGAAACCAACCGCGGACCAAAGTCACGAGCCAAGTTGATGGCATAACCAGTCTCCCAACCCCAACAAGCACCAATACCAAAGATCAAAAAGAACAAGGCAAGAGGCATCAACGGTCCCGCACCAATGTTGGTACTATCCGCCAACGCAAAGATGACAAACTGCAAGATGGTGCTGGCGATGAACTCGGAAAACACCATGCCGGTACGCGTCATGAAGGGAGCGGGATACGTGCAAAAGATGCCCGCCGTTGCGTTCTCGCCCGTGACGGTTCGGATACCTGGACCGCCCTCGTACGCGTTTATGGCAGACTTGTAGTTGCCGTACACGATGGCGGCGGCAGCCATGGCTCCGAGAATTTGAGCAATGGCGTAGATGGGGAGCTTGCGCCAGGGATGACCTCTGAAGATGCAGTTTGCCAAAGTCACGGCGGGGTTCAGATGGCCTCCTGATTTACCACCGACGTATACTCCAAGCATGACACCTAATCTTGATCAAGTTAATGAAAAATCCAGGTCGGACATTACGGTTCAAAACTTACCCCCAACCCCAAGAGATACTCTGGTAATCACCCTTGGTTCCTCTACTAAGAACAACCTGAGCAACAACACCATCGCCAAAAAGAATCATGACAAAAGTGCCAAAGAATTCCGAAAAGGCATCTTGACACGTCTCTCTGACTCTGCTCCAAAGCAGCACCTCCTCCCGATCACCAACATGCGGCTGCAGCGTCGAATCGCTAGGCAACTCCTTGAGCGCTTTAGTCTGAACCATTTCAACTTTGGCAGGAGAACTTGGACTGTTGATTGATGACTCTGAGATGGAGTCTTGGTTGAAGGAGGCGGTCATTGCAGAAAGATCTTGTTGAGGGGGATGTGAGTGTGAATGCCGTCATCACCTCATGGGGATGTGGTTACAATTTATGCTCAGCATGGACCAGCCAGTCACTTGGCCACCAAGCCGATTAGGTTACGAAACGGTCGTGTGTATCCTCTCCGACTGAACCATCGTTCGGCTCCGGTGCGAGCGAACATCGTTTCCCCTTCCCGAGGCGCATTCCCGGTTCCCCCTCATGGTGAGGGTGTCTGTTGGTACACTCCCAGTTCGAGAATGGCAAGGTCCAGTTGCGAAGGGGTAGCAAGTTCCAGTTTCCTCCCGACACAATCGAACCATCGCTGGTGGATGGGCTCCTTCGGTGTTTGTCGGTCAGACGAGAGTAACCTCTAGATGCGAGCTCGGTGACCCATACCGAGAGGGTATCTACACCCTACTCCCGCCTCCGCGACGAGCCTCAGCCACCTCCGGAGGTCCGAGACACTTTAATTAGACAGTATAATCAAACTATGAATATGCAGATAAGCGTTCGCCAAGACCCTTGTTCACAGTCAAGCTTCTAGAACGAGGTAGTTCCCACCTGTGTGGGGATATGCAACCGAGGTGTCAACGTACTCTACTCCTCCACACATGAATCCTTTCGCTGTTTAAACCCCGATGGGCGACCTCCGAGGCTCGTGCCATTGGACATGTAAGTCGGGTTCTCAAAACCCGAGTTTTCTGACCTCCATCTCCTAAGTGTGTAGGGTTTGTGAGACGAGGTTGTTGGCCCGTGTGAAAAGGCAACCCCAATCAAACCGCGATCCTCGGCCGAAATGTTGATCTCGTGCTCTTTTTTCGACCAACAAAAAGTAAAACCCCGCAAATTGACCCTTGGGGTAGTAAGACTGGGGTTAGACTCAGGAGGGGTTGGTTTCTTCCCCGTGGAGGTCACAGCTTGTGATGGTGTCGCATTAGAAACATCCCAAGGTCAAAGCCCGAGACGGGGAAATACTTAAGTGCCTTGTCCATTGCAAGTCTGATGACACGTCCTATCGCATCTTATCTCGGTTTGATCATCACATTACAAGCACGTCCCACCTTTTTTGTTTTCCCAATCCTTTACGTCTTCATCATGCCTCTCATCAATGGAAACTCCAATGGTTCCTTTATTGGAGCCATTGATCAGGGCACAACCAGCTCTCGCTTCCTCATCTTCAACACTAGTGGCGAAGTTGTAGCTACGCATCAGCTCGAGTTCAAGCAGATCTACCCTCATCCTGGGTAAGATGCAGACCCACGTATTTTTGACCCAGAGGCTAACATTAAGCTTAGATGGCATGAGCATGATCCAGAAGAGCTGATCAGCTCTGTGGAAAAGTGCATTGATGGAGCTGTAGAGTCTTTTGAGGCTCGAGGCAACTCACGCGACCAGATCAAGGCCGTGGGCATCACAAACCAGAGAGAAACAACCATTGTCTGGGACAGAACGACAGGCCAAGCTCTGCACAATGCCATCGTCTGGACAGACACTCGATCTCAAGAGTTGGTCCGACGACTGAAGCGTCGTCTCGGAGCCAGCGAATTGCCCTCGAGATGTGGTCTTCCTCTCTCCACCTACCCCTCTGTCAGCAAGCTACTCTGGCTGCTTGAGAATGTCCCCGCTGTCAAAGATGCATACGAACGTGGTGTGCTCGCTTTCGGCACCGTCGACACTTGGCTGACGTACAAGTTGAACGGAGGCACGGAGCGTGACATTTACGTGTCAGATCCATCAAATGCGTCACGCACCATGTTCATGAACCTCGAGACACTCAAGTACGACGAGGACATAATTGACTGGTTCCGTCTCGACCCCGCAAAGATTACCCTACCAAGAATCGTGCGGTCCTCGGACACCAAAGCTTACGGTTCTTTGGTTGGCACATGCTTGAAGGGTACCAAGATCACTGGGTGTCTTGGCGACCAATCTGCCGCCCTCGTCGGTCAAAAGGGTTTCACCCCCGGTCTCGCCAAGAACACGTACGGGACTGGTTGCTTTCTTCTCTACAACGTGGGGTCTAAGCCTGTCATGTCTACCCATGGACTTTTAAGCACAGTCGCCTTTGACTTTGGCGAGGGAAACACCATGTACGCACTCGAAGGCAGTATCGCCGTAGCGGGTTCAAGCGTCAAGTTTCTCGTGGACAACTTTGGCTTCATCCAGTCTTCTTCCAAGCTGAGCGCGCTGGCAGAGACGGTCGAGGATAATGGTGGGTGCACCTTTGTGACGGCCTTTAGCGGCCTGTTTGCACCGTACTGGATTGACGATGCCCGAGGTACAATCTTTGGCATCACGGCGTACACTCAGAGAGGACACATTGCCCGCGCAACACTCGAGGCCACGTGCTTCCAGACAAAGGCCATCCTGGACTCTATGGAGAAGGATAGCGGGCATGCGCTGACGGAGCTGGCCGTCGACGGCGGCATGTGCAACTCGGATCTTATCATGCAGGTACGTAACCAGACAAGGTTGAAGAAAACACGCGACAAGAAACGCTAACAAGGGGGATACAGACGCAGTCTGATCTTATTGGAATCCCTGTCAATCGACCAGCCATGCGGGAAACAACGGCTCTTGGCGCTGCCATAGCAGCCGGTTTCGCAGTAGGAATCTGGAAGGACTTTAATGACCTCAAGGATGTAAACACGCAGGGTCGGACAATCTTTGAGCCCCAGATCACTAATGAAGAAGCGGAAGCTCGATTTGGGACTTGGGAGAAGGCGGTTCAGATGGCCAAGGGGTGGGCGAGCTAGAGTGTCAATAGCGTGCTTTCTTTTTTATTTCTTTGCGTCTTTTCTTCAGCAAATTTGTACTGTAGTGAGTGAAATGCTGCTGCCTGTTGAATTAAACGTTACCTACTTTGATGATCGCTTAAGCCATTGCCGTCTGCCACATGCCAATAGAGGTAAAGCGTCCTGGGGCCGATCACATCCTTCAAAGGGTGCAGGGAGGCTGGAGCATCTTCTCCCCCGGCGAAGCCGTAATGCGGATCAGGAGAGAAAACATGCAGCATCTCATCTCCACCGGAACTTTTATGTACCTACCCAAGAAAAAAACGTACGTCAGCCCGAGTCCAGAAGAAGAAGGCCCTGGACACACCTTCTGGGATTGTCACTTGTTACGGGACCACCCCCTGGTCCGACAGGGAGGGGGTAGCAACTCCGAAATGCCGCCTTTCTGGTGTGTTCCCCTCAGCTCGGCAGTAGCAGACAATCCATGGCGACAGCGTCAATCTCCACGTCTTGGTCTCACCGGGGTCTAGTCTAGGTACTGAGTAACGGCTTATCACCGGTGTTAGTGAGCGGGTCTGGGTCTGTGTGTCTCGACCGAGGCTCGGCCTTATTCTTCACCAACCGTCTTGTCTCGTCTCCTCCAATATCTCGATCCAATTCTCCACGTTTCCTGTCAAACGTAAGGGAAGATCACGCTGTTCCACCAAAGCAATCCATGTGCACTGCTTATCGCTCTTTCCCCAGATTTTCAACTCCACGTCAACAACTTAATCGACTTTCTCTTCTCCAGGGAATGTGGAGGTCCCAGACCCTCGGGAGAGGGATCGACACAATCCCCACGGGCGAACCTTCGTCAGCGGCAATTGAAGCTGAAGACCTCAATTCGACTCTTAGCAATGATGACGGTTCTAGCGGTGAAGAATCAAGACTCACCAGCTCCAATGGCCCGACGAGGAAACGGAGGAGGGAGAGACACCAAAAGATATCGTATGTTTTTTTTCACCAGTGCGAGAGAAAAAAAAAATAGAAAAAATTCTAAATAGTTTTTTTGTGTCAAGGTGTGAAATGTGCAAATCCCGCAAGGTAAAATGCGACCGCGCTGAACCCGCTTGTTCATGGTGCGCCCGACACAACCGCGCCTGCGTTTATCTCGAGAGACAAAAACCCGGGACAGCACGAAATGGCTTCAGTCTTGAGCTTGAGGCAAAAGTGAATCGGATCGATGCGTTATTACAGGCCTTGGGACGTCGCGTTGAGGAGCACATTGTACAGGATCACGCGGCTGCTTCACCGAGTCTCGCATCTTCAACGGCGAATAATCTGCAAGGCGACAGTCAAGGTCGACTTACTCCGACAAGTCTCCCGAGAACGTCTTCAATCTCCCAGGCAAGATCACCAAGTTTGTCTGGTACGGCATGGCAACCTGGGATCCAACCTCAGCAGCCAGTCATGATGGCCAACTTGGAGGGTCCTACCCAACCGATCAATTCACCAAATGCCTCTGGATTTCGAAAAGATCCTTCTCTTCACTCTTTCATCATTGATCTTCCACCTCACGACGTTGTCTATACCCTCGTCGACCTCTACTTCAAGCACTGCAACACGTGGTGTCCTATTCTTGATCGAAAAACGACCTTTGCTAGCTTCTTCGGCCCGACAATGATGGAGGAAGCCGATCGAATCTTACTCTATGCAATCGTGGCAACGACATTGAGGTTTCTCAAAGATCCAAGGATGACAGCCGAGATGCGAACATACTACCATGCCGTCTCCAAGCACACCGTGCAGATATACGCCATGGAACACATCAGCGTACCTGCTCTAAGAGCGCTCGTCATAATAACCCTGGACGAATTGGGAACATCAAACGGACCCCGTGGGTGGAATCTCTTATCATTACTCTCACAAAGCATGAGGCAACTCGGCCTATGTGAAGAAACAACCGTGTTCCTATCAGCCGAGGCATCAGAAACTCCACACACCGGCTCCGTGAGAAGAGTCGCAGCTGGAAAGCCCGAGTCCTGGATCGAAGATGAGGGACGCCGACGGCTTTACTGGATGATTTACCTCTTGGATCGTTATGCAACAATAGCCACGCCGACCTTTGACTTTATGCTCGACAGTAGGAAAGTCACGCGTTTCTTACCTTGTTCATACGACTTGTTCTCCAAGAACGTGCCGGTAGAAACAAGGGCTTTTCACCCAAGTGACGATCAGCAGAGAGAATACCTCGTCAACAAACCCGAAAACCTCGGCAGTTTCACCTATCATTGCGAGATTCTCATCATCCTGAGCAAGATTCACGAGTTCCTCAAGACGCCAATTGATGTATCTTCTGCAAAGGACATGGCAGAGTGGCGAAACACGTACCAGACGCTTGATCGATCACTTGACGGCTGGTTGCAGAGTTTACCGAGCGAATACAGCAAGATATCTGCCCTGTGCCACTCTGATCCTGCAAGTCGTGTGGCAAACTGGTTCATGCTGCATAGTGCATACGTCACTTCTGCAGTACGGCTTCATTCTTCAGCGGCGTATCCAACTGTTAGGTCTCACATATTTGTACCCTCTCACTATGCGATGCAGAGATGTCTTTCTGCTGTACAAAGTCTTGGAGACATTACTCGTGATGTTTCCGAAGCAGATGGCTTGAATCTTTTAGGACCTCCGTTTGCGTTTTCGCTCTGGGTGGCTGGTCGATTACTACTGGTTCACGCCGCGGCGGTTGGATGTCCAGTTGATCCCCTGATTGACTTTTTTATCGATACGCTTCGCAATGTTGGGCAACACTGGGACGTAGCAAGCAACTACTCTAAAATTCTGAGTCGTCTTGTTCAACGGGGAAGACAAGGTGACATGAGTTTCGCCGCTATGAGACGGTAAGTCTTTGATACGCTCCCCAAACAACACGACTGACATGACATTAGGAGCGCGTATGACTTGGTAACATTAACATCTACAGCTCGACACTCGAGTCTAGAGCCGACATCAACACAAGTAACATCTCTCAGCGAACTAGACAACATTGACGTCTTTGACTTTTTCAACTATCCCAGAGTTTCTAATCAGAGCACGGCGAACTTGGTCATTCGGCCCCAGACGATGAATAATATTCAAGGTGACTCGACGAGAAATGGCGTACCTGATCCGGAAGCAGATTGGTTAGCTTATGGGGGGTCACTTTTTAATTAATCTTGATGTTTGGGTCATGTAGAATTATTTGACAATCACTTGTCCGATGTCGTGTGTCTGTGTGGTTGAATCTGGCGTGTTTGGATGTGTATTGTACTTTGAGGGACGCCTAACAAAAACAATACAATTGGATGCGCATTCAATGAAGAATAACCGTATTCATTGTACGACGAGTCTTCACTACTTCCGTTCCATGCAAACCCCTCGAACATGATTGACGAAAATCTCATCCACTATCTAAATATCACCCCAAGCCAGAAACCCATTCCTAACATGAAGTTGACACAAACACGCTCAATTTGGATACCCCTCTTGTCCTACTAAACTATACGATCGCCAACGGTGATAAAGGATTTACTGTTAAGAGATACAATCTGGTCACTGACTTGATTTAGATATCTCCAGGTCCAGACCTAGGGGTTCCGGTACTCCCAGAGCTCACAATAAGCAACACGCGTAGTGATACACAAAACACATATAAATTTACCATAACAATATACACAACGAGATAGCCAGCTGCGGGGGCCGCAGTAGTAGCTGGCATGATAATATGCAAAGAAGGTTACCTTGCATATCAGACCACGGCCGGATAAAATGCCAGGGCCGAACCGATAGACGACAACACCTGTCAAAAGACCGACGACAACACCTATGGTTTCTGTCATGATCTTGACTCTCCCAACACACGAACACTAACAGACCAGACATTATGGCGGATGATTCTGAACCTTCTCTAGCGCAGACTGTCGGTTCCGCTAACGATCAAGTAGCCCCTCTGGTACGTGGAACTATGGAGAAGCCCGTTTGATGGCGGATGATAACGGGTGGTGCAACTGACGCGAAATCCATAGGTGGCTGAAGCCCTGGCTGACCACAGCTCGATGATTAGGGTTGTGGGTACGATAGTCCTAATATGTCAGTGGATGCCGGTTGACTCGTTTGTGCTAGACTGATGATCAGCTATCCACTACTTCTTTACGCTCAAGTATTCGCGAATACCACATGATTAATGGTCGTGGATATCACCGAGATGAAAGCAAGTTGGACCTGATCGCTTGATTCATCTCCAGCTGACGTGTTTCTAGAATACTACCTCCCTAGTGATGAAGTACAACCTCTCGCTCATTAACGAAAGAACCCCGCTGATAGGCTTGCAGCATGAATCAGAGAGACTAGGTAACCATATGTGAAGCTCTACTCGGGAATTTGAGGCTCACAACTTGGCAGATCTCTAAAACCATCAGCTTCTGCTTACCTTTGGCGGCAAGAGGTATTTCTCTCCTAATGCTGAGACAGCCAAGCGAGTCCTTGATGTCGGCACTGGCACAGGAACATGGGCGGTCGAGTTCGGTACGTCGAGGCAGACCTCGTGTTGAAGTGAGGCTGACTGGAAGTTCAAAGCCGACGATCACCCTTGTGCTCAGGTAAGATTGATGAAAACCTAGGCTGAACGCAGATAAACCAACGCGACAGGTCTTTGGCATCGATATTGCAGCTATCCAACCATCTTTGTGAGTATCGACCATAACTAGTGGGGAAGTTATCTCATGACATCCCAGCGTCCCTCCCAACTGCACTTTTGAGATTGAAGATGCCGAGAAGGAGTGGACTTGGACTCAAAAGTTTGACTATATCTTTGTACGCCTCATGGTTGGCAGCTTAGCCGATTGGGACAAGTTTACACGAAAATGCTTTGAGTGAGACACAGAACTCTCTCTCTTACCTCCGTTCTAACACAGACCCAGGAACTTGGAACCCGGAGGTTGGCTTGAAGTCATTGACCCAACTCTCCCCGCCAAATCAGATGACGGAACACTTAAACCCACCTCACCCCTAAACAAATGGGACGAACTAACCTCCAAAGGCGCCTTAAACCTCGGACGACCCTTTGACGAAGGCACAAACCACGAGAAGCGCCTCAAAGAGCAGGGCTTTGTCAACGTGACGCGAAAGACGTTCAAGTGGCCCATAAACACCTGGCCCAAGGATCCAAAGTACAAAGAGATTGGGCTCTGGACACTTGCTAATATTGAGAGGAATCTTGAAGCTATTAGCACTATTCTGCTGGCTCATGGACTTAGAATGAGTCAGGATGAGATTTTGGTTTTCCTTTCTGAGGTTAGGGCTGAGATGCGGGATCCGAGGATTCATGCTTATTGGGAAGTGTAAGTGTTGCTTGACGCCTGATTCTATGGTGAAGCTGATTGGTTATGCAGGTTTGTGGTTACTGGGCAAAAGCCGGAACAGTTCTGGATATGACGACGAGTCGATTGTTGAAATCGGATATCAAGTGGAATAAATGCTGGACGATAACCTATTTTCAGTCAGCAGACTGTCTAATAGGTCGTGTCAAAGATATTCACCGCTCTACTCAACAACCAATGTCATGGGACGTCAAGAAATAGAGTTGGCCGAGACAACTGAAACCATTGCGACATCAACCCGGACAAGCCGACACAGCACTCACACGTCATATCCTAGCAAATTCCGTCTCCATAAGCCGGGGTGACTCAAGCATAAAGCATAGGGCCACAAATAAGAAACCGTCTCACTGTCGTCAATAAAAAAACAGAGTTTTGCCTAGACCCATATTCATCGGCCAAGCCGGGGTTTCATCCGTCTTGTCTTTACGGCGGAGCCAATCACGACGCGTTGAGGTCCAGGCTATCTTGGCGAAAATACGAGAAATGGCAAGGGAGCCAATACTTTATATTATAGTGTCTAAGGAGGCTCTTGCACGGACCGATATGAGTAAAGGCCCAGCCTGGCTGTGTCACTTGGCCGAAATGCTAACTGTCGGACAGAGATAAAACCCTCCAACAACCCAATTCTCGCCATCTTCAAGTTATTTTTCAACTTCATTTTCCACTCATCTACACCATGGAAGGCAGTTATCGGCCTCTTCCAGCAAACGCACCCTCACAAGATCCATCAACGCCCTGGCGAGGGAGTCGACCAAGCAACCAACCGGCAAGCCTACCTCAGCAGCACGAAATGATGGAAAAGACAACACCTCGCTTCAGAGGCCTCCCTGCACGACGACGATCAAGACCAAAACTTTGGCTGGGAGTACTTGGGAAATGGCTCATCACTGTGGCATTTATTATTATCATTTACGTCATCTTGATCGGCTATTCTAATTATGAAGTCATTTCCAACAAGCAGAAGCGATATTTCAATGCTTTGATTACGGGATTTTTGATCGCGTTGGGTTTAACGACTATGAGCCAGTTGACAAATGCCGTGTCGGATCTGAGATGGTGGATTCTTAGCCGAAGACCCCGATCAGCTGGAAAGGTGGGAATGAGGACTTGCAGCGGATGAGAGTATATACTAATACTTTTTCTCAGGTCAAAGCAATTTTGCATGCTACTAGTATGACCCAGGTCTTGATGCTGGCCATCAAGTCCAGTCGAACATCTATCCACCTCAGCGTCACAGCTTGGGTCATGTTATTTCTTGTATGTTCATCTCTCATCTTAGATCTTGAACCACTCATCGGTACTGACGACGGAGACTTCAGGGCTCTCAAATTGGCTATGCCTCCCTCGGGCTATGCTACTCTGTAGAAAAGACCGAAGACCGCGCCCTGCTTATTCCTGGCAATGTCTCTATCCCCAATCTCTCTACAATCGAGACAAGCAAGGTCATCAAGAAATCCAATTCCATCAGGGCACAGCAGTACACCGCCAACAGGTTTGTTCTGCCAAAGCCAAAGCTCTTACCAAGCACATCTCTGACAGCCCAATAGCTACGGCACCGTTTCCCTGTCCCTCGACTGGGCCGATCCCGAGGCCATGCCCATTCCAGGCACGCTCTGGTTTGCTGACGATTTCTCCCTCTTTTGCAACGTCGATTACTGTTCTTATGTTTTCCGCGAAACAAATACACAGACGTTGAGGGACCCAAAGGCGATCCCCGTCACTGTAACAACGAACCGCAACGTCAATGCCACGACACAATGCTCCAGCTACCCGGTTATTCAAGGAGGCAACGGCACAGACTCGAGCATAAGAGTAAAGATGGACTCACGAGAGGTCAACATCACCATACCGCACCAGAACGGGCCTGACCAAACGACATACATGACATCTACGAATGAGACTTGTGGGGATGGTTGCAGCATTATTTCCGTGTTTGAAGCATCATCAACAGAACCATGGTTCTACAACTGCACCACAAGGTTAGGATCTGTGGCTAATGCCACTAGACCTGAGCATAAACTTGGTACCAACCTTGCGCAGCTGGCGACATCGGCAATTGCACTACAGGGCTATGCCAACAATGGAAGCTTCCAGTACATGACATACCCATCCGCGGCAACATTTGGAACGCCAGTGAACGGCTCAGTTGAAGCAATGGGGCTTCTTCTTTCTCGTTTCACAATCGGTGTCCTCGGCACCGCCATCGAGTCCAACTCGGACATTGTCGTTCAAGGCCGGGCACCAACAATCGGACAGAAGCTAGGCGTCTCGCACTGGGGAATCATCCATCTCATCTTCTGGATAACAGCTGGTCTGCAACTTCTGCTGGCCGTTCTGGCGACGTGGGTTGCTGAGAGGGTAGTTGTTCCAGACGAGAATCCTCTAGCTGAAGCACGGGTTTTGCAATCCATGGTAACTGCGCAAGGCCCTCAAATCATCAACGGTCAATCATTCGAGACTGTTCCGTTAGGTGAAGCAAGGTCGTTATGGATCTTTAAGGATCGGCATGTGGGTGATGGCGTTTATGATTTATATATGGAGGAGGTGGCGTCGAGATGAAGGGATTCATAGAACGTGCTTTCATTCGTTGTTTAATTTTCAAGCGATGCTTCAACTACATGATTCATCTTTGGCATCATTCGAGGTCTGGCACTCGAGTGACTCTAAAAGCTTTCGGCAACCGAATGTCAACCCCCCGCTCTATACCCACTGAAGAGAAGTAAGTATCCAAAATATGGATGGTTTTTAAGAAACTTTGAAAGGCATTAGAAATGTTCTAACTTACGGAGAAGAAGATATAAATACTTGGATACAACCGGCGCCCAGACCAAGACGGCAATGACTTGACCAATATTCCAGTTCACGCCCAAGGACGTGTTATATTGAGGCCCGCTCGAGGCTCCAAGAATGCAAAGACCATACCAAAGAAACGTAACCATGGCTGACTCAGCGACACCAAGTCCGAGAGAAATCAGTCTTGAGGAGCAGAATGCTACCCGCTCCAGACACTCTTGGCTAAGCCGAGAGCAAAAACTTTGAAACCACGAGCAAGACGCTACTCTAGGGCAAGTGTTTTCAACCCAGCAGACCGAGACGATAGTGAGCAGAAGAAACACCGAACAGTCAGGAACCGCATTCAGGATAGAGGTTGGTGTCGACGAGTTGACACAGAAAGTACGAAGCGACGGATTATCTCCACATTCGGGCAAGGTATTCTTATCCTTGAGCATCTCGTAAACCTTGTCTGGGTCAGGGTGTAAAATCGTCTTGTTGGCTGCAACACCAACGACAATGGCCGCCAAGGTTGCGAGAATCAAGCAGTAGACAGAGTTGAGGCCAGCCCTGCGCAAGTTGAGCATCATCAGAATCATGCACCATCCCTCGTGAATAGCAATCGATCGAATCCCAAATCGATTATTCAACAGTGTTCCCCAGCTGTCCGAGTCATCAAATCCCATGCTTGGTGTGTTGGCATATAGCATGGCGACTCCAATAGCCATGACGAAGAAGCCCTGAGCTTCTTGGAACTCGACCAGTAGAATACTTGTGGCATGTGCGAGATTTGATCTTTCGAGGCGATTTAGTTTATGGGAGAGACGAAAGTGGCTAGATGTTTCTCTGTTGGTTGATCGGGGCCACAGTTTTTTCCATTCGTTGATGGATTTCCGAACTGTAGCAACTCTAACCAGGATATGACAGTAGAGAGTGATAAAGATCTGTATCATGTATGAGATTAAAACCTGCTCGAGGACATTAGTAAAATAGACAGCTATGGAAGAGAGGAAGAGTCAAAATAAAAGAGCAGGCATAACCTTACCCCTGGTCCAGCAATGTCTGTATTAAGTGCTCCCTGAACACCATCACAGACCCTCCCCAAGGTCTGAGCGATACCATTGAAACAAGTCAAGTTGGGAGAGCGAGCAAAAAAGTCAAAGTCGAGTGAGCAGTCGGTCTCGTCTTTACTGCAACTCGCCTCGGCACAGGAAAACATCTTATCAAAGACACCATTCCCATCAAAGTCGGAAATATTATCCACACCGACTTGAGATGTCGCATCCTGTACCAAGGTGCTCATGGATCGATTTAACCAATGGTGGGAATCCGCAAGTGCCAACGAGGCAAGCGTCAGGCACGTCCACTGAGTGGTCCAAGAGCTAAACAGACTCGACGCATCTCCACAGACTTGAGTACAATTCCTGTTTCCGTCTTGGTCATCGCAGCCTGATCCGATGATGAGGAGTGGTTCAGATGTGACATTCATAAGACTCTGTCCCAGTCGACCGATAGTACCATGAAAGATGTTTGCCGTGTGGGGAAAGTCGGGCACCCCGAGGCCAACCAAGTCGTGATGGTAAGTGTATAAAGTATCGTTGAAATAGTTGACAAAACTACTAATTTCAGCAGTCATGCTTTCCTAGCACGTCTCAACCAAGCCTCACGTTAGCCAGATGGCTTAATGTAAAGATAAAGATGGTGAACACGAGCCAGACGAGAGTAGTAACAGTATTCCAAAGGAAAAAGTGTCCAAGATCGCTGCGTACCTAGGTACTGAAAAGCGATTTTAGAAGGCAGCTCTCGCCACGTCACTTCTCAGGTTGTCATGTAACACAGACGGAAGGCTATCTCCCCTGCACTGCAATTTTAAGACCCTACGCGTCCTGAATCCTGCAGCTCTTAAAACATGTCAGCAATATGACGCGTTCATGCAAGGTGTTTCTTTTTCGCCGAAAGTGCTCGGGGATGGACGGGTTGACGTGTCAGAACTGAGACATGAGCCAGCACGGCAAAGCATAAATGCTTACTCGCAGGAGTTTTTATAAATAAATGAGTATCGTTATTTATGTATTTATTTATTTCAGTTCCTCGAATACTCTAATCCTGTAGTTGGTCCTGTTTTGGTAAAGTTTCATTCAATCCCGTAATATGCCCAGATGTCGCTATCTTGAGCATTCAGTTGTCGAACACCAAAGTTAGCAGGCGTAGCAAGACGCCACCCATGGTGGAAACTCCGCGGAATACTAGAGCGAATATCACCATGCCCTCGGTTAATGCTTTATAATCATCTCTAATATCCAGAATAGATAGTGATTATGAAGAGCTGATATCTAATACCGACCTCAATCCCGTTCTGCTATAGGGTACGTGAAAAACAAAACAGCATCATGCCAACAAGGATCATCGAAATCAACTAAATGCCCACACTCTAACAAAGTGTAACATACAGCCCCACATGATGCTCTCATTTAGTCTAAGCTTTAAGACCATGATCTTCCAAGCCGAGAATTAAAAGATGGACATTGTAGATATTGCTTCTTCCGACTTTGGTTGTCGCTCTCGCACACCGAAATAGGCATAGCGCATTCCAGGGACCCATGTTCGAGTCAGTTGTTGAAAAAATATGGTGGACAAGTCACTTGCCGGCAAGCGAGTTGTTCAAAATAAACTAATGATATTCACGGATCTTGAAGTAATCGATTCTGAGAGTAAAATTCTACATATCACACCGTCAAGGATATAGAAGGCGATAAAAAGAAAATTAATTTCACGTCTTCTCAATGACTGAATCTTAGTGTTAACCACCCGCTGTGTCGTTGAAGGGTGCCTCGTCTTGAGTCATTTTGATAGCCCCAGGCCAATCGGAACCCGAGCACAGTCATTAGTAATGGGAATTATCAGCCAGTCCCAGACTTGACCTCCGAGTTCTCCTCCATCAACTCACACAATAAAGAATTGATCAATCTTTCACGATGCCTACCTTGAGTGCGGATATGTACAAGCCCGCTCCACGACGTGGAAAGAAGACAAATATTGTCCGAACCCGAACTGGCTGTATCACATGTCGTGAGCGAAGAAAAAAGGTATCTTACCACCATAAGCGATGCGGAGCAGATGAGTTGACTCGGGGTAGTGTGATGAGAAGAAACCTGCTTGCAGTACATGCGCGAGACTTGGGAAGCGCTGTGAAAAGTACAAGGCTGGCTTCAACTTCAAAAATGTCACTTTCGATACATCGCCAAGTCCCCCACGGGAGACACACAAAACTGAAGCCCGGTTTGCTCCGCATGAGGATTACTCGCCTGAAGCAGTCGCTGCGGAAATCCCGTTGTCTCAAGAATCATCCCCCATCAGCTCAATCGCCGTTTCGAAGGGAAGCCCACGGGCGCCCGGGGAGACAGCTTACTCGACCCCGCTTTCAGAGTCGATGATATCGCTCCCAATAAGCCCCTTCTCCGACATGCGAGGTAGCGGCCTCGAGTTTACGAACACTATTCTAGGAGATGGATTCGCTCTTTGGGCTGGTGACGTCGATTACAGTTCATTGAAGCCGTTGACTGATGCACCTCAAACACAACAATTTGCCTTGGGTTCTCATCAACCGTCTAGCACCTCAGAAGGCGAAGAAGCTTCTACCCAAACACAAAAGCCTATCGAGACGCCACTGCTTGTTGAAGATAGCCAGCAGAATACAGCTACACCAGACTGCCAAGTCTCGGAAGTGATCGATCTCCCTATGGCGAGCCCTTCCATTACAGACCTCATACCCCTGGACAACAACTTCACATCCAACGCGATACAGCCTTATCAAATACTCCAAAGTCCAAGCCCATTTTTACTCAACGAAAACCAAGTGGTATACATGGACTTTTGGCTCAATCAGTGCCTCCCGGCTCTGCATCCCATTTTCAAAGACTTTCCCATCCTTGGAAATCTCCCTCTTGTGGTTACCGACACCATGATGGCCCTTTCTGCTGGACGTCTCAGTCGAATGCTACCGCAAAGAAAATCTTGCGACTTTTCCAACATTCCAGGATTCTCATTCAGACCTGACTCTAGCCACAAAACAAAGAGTCAAAAGTATTACTACTCCGCCATCAAGGGTATATCCGACTGGGTCAAGGAAAGCAACGAGTCTCAGACGACCACCACCCTTGCGACTCTTATTCTCTTCTGTTATTGGGAATCATCAATGGGTAACTTTCGAGACTTTTCCGTTCACTCGAGTGGCGCGACAAAGCTCATCGAGGCTCAAGAGAGTACCTTGGTACAGCAGGGCTTCGTGGGTTACGGGCTTATGGCTGCTTGGGTGCGAGCTCAGATGAATAACTGGTGGCGACGGATGCATTTCAGCACAGCAGATTTTCAACGAAAACAGGACCCAGTTTTGATTTCTTCCAACGTCGAGCTCATCTTGGATCTTGTTGGGGATTCAAAGGCTTCAGTGTTGGTCATGTTATGCGAATCTCTTCGCATATACTCCTCTGCTGTGGTCGACTACTGGGATTTGGTTGGGAGCCGCCCTCTCAACGACGAGGAATCTTCTTCGGCATCTACAACATCTTATGGGAACCCAGAAGGTGACGCGTGTCTATATCCCTATGCCCTGCTGTTGAAGGCCCAGTCCAGGAAACTGAGCGATTGGCACGCCAAGGTGCCCTTGTCTCAGTTGCCTATTGCATCCTTCCACTCAGCATATCCGACCATGCTGGAGGACACCAGTCTCACGGTCGAGCCTTTGTACTTTCAATCCCATGATTCAGCGATGAATTACGCCTACTACATCACTGCACGAATCATTCAGAGTGCAGCTTTGTTAAAGGATCAGAAGTCTACTACCTCGGCACAAGAGGCAGACAGATGGGCACTTATCCTACTTCAGATTGCCTCTGGCATCGATTGGGAAGAATGCATACGTCTCAACACATTCGCTATCGGCTTCTCCGGCCTTCTGCTCGTGTGTGCCATTCACACTTCAAACCCTGCGATTGGCCCCTGGATTCAAGACTGGTTGGAAGAGCGACAAAAGATCAGTCACTTTGAAGAAGGCAGCTTTCCCGTTTTGCAGATACTTCAAGTTCTACGCGCGATTAACCATGAGCGAGCTAGAGGCCGAGACGTTTTTGCTGTCTTTCAGGCGGTTGATGATGGAGGTGGAGAGGGCAAGTTTCACTCGTATCATAGCCAGACACTCACGTCTGTTATGTTGTATGGGAGGGAGAAGGATGACAACAAAATGATTTCATATAGCGTCCCGGTGTGATAGAAAAGAGTATACTACATCTAATCCACGTTGACACACTCCTCGGGATCTATCTGGTCCAAGAGGGCTCCAGATCTTTCGCTAGTGGTGAATAAAACCTTCTAGTGTGTTCTTTGTTGTTATAGTTGAAGCCCGGGATAACTGAGCCAGAAGATCGTCCCCTCTGTCACTCCCTAGTGAATGACGACCATTTTCGAGCCGTTATCGAGCTTTCGAGTGATTTTACAAAGTACCGTGACACGCTACACAAGAAGGATGAGTTTCAGAGAGCGGCCTTGAAGCATGAGCGATACGACGATCTTCTAGATCGGTTATCCCGGCTTCAATTATAACAATCCATAATAGCATCATATCCCAATGCCAACAATGGCCTTTTTTTTAGCCTTCCTGCCGCCGACGGGCTGCAGGCAGTCGAAGACTCATACCTATCTCCATAAAATGAAAGGTTAAGCCTCTCAAGGAGAGATACGACGGATTTTAGATAGGCACTTGGCGAGGATGGTTAAAGAAGGACGGTCAAACTGAGTCAAGATGCGTATTCATAAAGATCGCGCAATAAAAACTCGTTACCCATCGCTTCAAATTACCGGCAATGTTAACATTCAGTCCTGGTGGAGCCTCCACGCCGAGGAATGTGTCGCTATCGTGCACCACATTGGGTATAGCGTCATCTCCACCAACAGACGATGAGCTGGACAAGAAGGCACTGGCAAGGCTCATAAAACAAGTCAAATCTGCTTTAATTTATTGACTTGCAGCTCAGGTCGAACTAACTGGATCACGAGCAACACCCAGCCACTACGTACAGGCTACAAAAATGACTCTCCCTCAAAGGCTCGCACCTCCTCTCGACGAACTACGCCAGTTCTACGTTGGCAAGGACATTCATCATGTACCCAAGCCAGCCGTCATCTTGGACGTAGCAAGAGTTAGACGACACTGTCAATCTATGCTTGAAGCTGTCGATGCTTTGGGTGTCGGATTCCGTGCGCACGTCAAGACACACAAGGTTAGTTCATGAGAGGCTTCCCTGACATCACATGACTAACCCCTCTCAGACAATTGAGGGCACCCGTCTTCAAGTTGGGCAAGGCAGTAGCGATATCAAACTCGTGGTATCGACTCTAGCAGAGATCGATCATCTTCTGCCACTCTTCAAAGAGTATCAGAACGCAGGCCGACATGTTGACATCCTCTACGGTATCCCACTTCCACCCTCTCAAATTCCTCGACTCGCTGCTCTTGGCTACGAGTTGGGGAAAGGAAGCATTTCAGTCATGATCGACCATCCCTCTCAACTCGACTCAGTTAAGAGCTTTTCTCAGCAGGCAAAGTTCCCTGCTCGCGTTTACTTGAAGGTCGACACTGGGTACCACCGTGCAGGGCTTCCACCAACGTCTTTGAACAAAAACGGCATGATAGAAGCTTTGGCGCAGCTTGAGCGTCAGGGAGAAGCTGAATTAATTGGGCTTTACTCTCACAGTAGTCTGAGCTACAAAGATAGCACTCCCGACCAAGCAATGGCCAACCTAGAAGGCGAAATCCAAGGCTGTCTTGAAGCAGTGCATGCTCAGTCCCAACTGTTTCCCAAAGACAAAGAGATCACCATCAGCGTCGGTGCATCCCCTCAAGTCACGGCCATCGAAAACTTGACTCACGAAGAAGGAGATTTATCAGATGCTGCCCAGTCCCTGCGCAAGGCGATTCAGACGGTCTCATCCGGAAAACCAGGTGGACTTCAGACCACCCTTGAACTCCACGCGGGAGTATATTCCATCCTCGACCTCCAGCAAATCTCAACCAACTCTAGGAGAGCTTTAGGGTCACTTGAGGATGAGATTGCAATCTCAGTCGTGGCTGAGGTCTGCAGCGTCTACAATGACAACGAACGATCTCAACCAGAAGCACTAGTTGCTGTTGGAGTGCTCGGTTTAGGCAGAGAGCCATGCCCTTCGTACCCAGGCTGGGGTATCATCAACAAAGCTCACCTAAAGTCTCAGGCAAGTTCGGACAGGCGACTGATCATTGACAGAGTCAGTCAAGAACATGCAATCGTTGCTTGGGAGCATGGCAAGGATGAAGATACCGCCAATCTGCCTCCTCTTCCTTTGGAAGTTGGCCAAAGCGTTGTCGTTTTCCCGAACCACGCCTGTATCACGGGGGCTCTATATGGATGGTATCTTGTAGTTGATTCGTCTGATGAGGAGAACTCGACCGAGGTTGTTGACGTGTGGGTAAGAGCTAGTGGTTGGTAGTCCGGCAACATATGCCAGGTAGTCATACAAAAAATAGAAAATGTCAAAACACGGTTAAGAAACCCCCATATTCAGTCTATAAACTCCATTTACTACATCGTGTCTTTCGCCCAACGCCAAAGTGCCGGCTCTAGATCAAGTAAACATCCTCACCCCCAGCCGCGTTCTCTCGGTTCCTCACAACACCATCAACCGCCCCCTCAACACTCTCACTGCCACCAAGCATGTCCAACCAGCAAGTCCGCACCTCATTGTGCTTCAGCAGCGACACAATAGTCTCCGCAACCGATGTACGGCTCACGTTCCCCTCTGACCCGTTGGTCTTGCCCAGTTCAATCTGACCCGAGGGCTCATCAGACAGCATGCCTGGTCGAAGACTTATCCCTACGGTCTTCTCTATCGGTTATCCCGACTTTAACTATAATAAAGAATATATTTCTAGTATATTATAGTATT